>JARFIZ010000358.1:0-91001 GCA_036325965.1 Sinopyrophorus schimmeli | reverse complement strand
ACATTTAATCCACTCAACGGCAATTCGTGACGTTAAACTTATACAAAAATGAATTTGTTTAAATTTAAATAGAAAAATATGCAAAAAACGTATGCTTTCGCAAAAATTAAATTAGGTTCCAGCTGGTACATTCAATTTCGAATGTTCCATATCAATAATTTAGGAGTGAGTAATGTAATATAATTAAGGAACACAGTAACTTAACCAGAGCAAGCAGTATAAAATCACACGCACGATCTAAAGACTACTGCTTGCACACATTAAACTTTAGCAAAGCCTGTAATCAGTCGAAAATTTACAATTCACCTTATTTAAGGGTTAACAAACCTATTCTAAAATTGTTTTATTGCTTTTAAAGTGTTTCATCGAGTGGGAAAAAATTTCCCTTTTGGTCGAATTCATATAATCAGAAATCATTTTTAAATAACGTGTAAAGTGACCCAAAATAATGTATTACTTTCAAGTTTTAATGTGTTAAATATTATACCTTAAATTTTAAGAATTTTTAGTACAGTAAAACCTCCATAAGTCGAACCTCGATAAGTCGAAAACCTCTACAAATTAAAGAAACCCTTATTCCTTTCCCTTCGAGTCCCAATACCTCTATATATCGAAATCTGAGCCCTTAATAATTTGAAATTTAGCTACAAAGTATTTCAGTTCATATTTTCCCTCTATTACTAACGTGACCAATTTTTTCTTGTTAAAACGGGACGCTTAATAATCGTGCTTAAAACCGAGTGTGCACATTCGAGCTCGGGAAAATGAAGCGTGCCGCTCCGCGTCGCGCTTCATTTGCTTCCCTCGCCACTTTTTGCTCGAATGCGCATATCTTAGTATTTAATGATTTGCCTTAATTAATCTTTTTACTTACAACTCAGAAAATTAAAAATTCTGTAAATATAGTTTTTATGTTCAAAAAATGTATTTACCATAGTAATGAGTGGAAGCGAGCGAAAAGATACGACAATTTCGTAGGTGCGAGTGAGAGAAAACGGTTAAACTATTTAATTAATAATTTGGCTAATTTATTAGTCAAAATTTTCCCAAGATCGGAATGTGCCACTTTGAGCTCAAATGTGCACACTCCGCTTTTCACCACGTGTAGCAATAATTAATTTAATTTAAAAAATATTTAAGTAATTCTAAAACCCTAGTTGTGCTTTCAGAATTTCTTCTTGGGGTTTAAATTATAATACGAAGGCTCTATAACACGAATTTTTTCGCGCCTCCTTTGAGATTAGACTTATCGAGGTTCTACTGTATGTTGCTGACAGAAATATAAAATCAGTTGGAAGCTACGGTTTGTTGATAAACTTACTGTTATTGCCTTCGTGCATAATGAGGCATATTTTTTATCGAAAAAACAATTTTTCAGCATCATGAACGTTGTATTTGCACATACATACGTATGTACGTGGTTTATCTTCCCGATGTCAGAAACACAAATATTTGTACAAACACTAATTAAAAAAACAATAAAAATTTAATCACCAGATAAAAGAAAAATTAATAACATATCTCCATAATTTGTGTGATTTTATGTTAGAAATATTTTTTTGTATAGAAATTGCATAATTTGAATTTATAATATTCCATTACCTACTCAAAAACACATAAAAACATAAAACAAATTTCTTACCAAGAATATTACTTAAATAAGATTTTAATTTTCTAAAAAGCTTAATAATTTTTCAACGTACAAGCAGTATATCATATAAAAAACATTAATGTTCTTCGAAAATTATCTCAATATTTACAATCCTTAATTTGTTATTTAAGATTTGTAATTTTGAAATTTGAATCTTGTTATTACGTAATATTATTAAAACGTATTTATAAAGCCCCTCTCACACGATGCTTGTTTGCTTGCTGCATTGCGCTGATAGGTCCCAAGCGTGCTGTGGCGCTGGACCTATGTGATGAATTCACTGCGATATTAGTTTCGCACCATGACAGATGAATTTGTAATTCCTCAAATAGACAAGCAATAACATTGCGACACTTATTGATTAATAAAATTGCGTATCTGTTTACATTAAAGCAATAATTAGGCCAAGTTATGGCCGACAACTTATTTCCCAGAGAAATAACGCTTCTTCGCATATTGGAAATCAACTCTTCTTTTTGAGATTAGCAAATTAATTGTTGACGGGGCAAAAATTTCTGATCTCAGACACAATTTGTACAATATTGTAGATGTGCTGAAATTTGCTTTTATTTGTATTTACTCGACCCCTAAGATCAACTTTCCCAATAAGTGTCGCAATTTTATTGCTCATCTATTCGAGACATTATGGTCGATGTAAAAGTCTATGAACTCGATTGAGTTTATCATCACTTGACTTGTTTTCTATTGGTTAAGCTCGAAACAGTGAGGTCGTTTAACAGCCAGCACGATACCAAGCAGGTAAGCCAGCAGCAAAAGAAGCGTCGTGTGAGACTGGCTTAATTTGAGGATGTTATTTGATAACTATCACTTATATCAGATATTTTCTGTTTTTATTCTTTGTGCAAAGAAAACGTTAAACATGTAATAAACATAAAAATGTCAAATATGTTCAATTAATAATTTCTGTGAGGGCGGCCCGCCCGAGTGATGCTTTTTGAAGGGGGCAAACTTTCACAATAAGTAATAATATCTTGTAATACGGACTAAAAATTGGACACATTTATTTGTGAGGGAAGTTTTTAAAATTAAAGTTGATTAAAAATTATTTTTTACATCAACAATAAGTACTTTAAAGCTAACCAATCTGGTTATCTTGTCTATTGAGCAAGAAGTATGTGATGCTATAGACATTGATAGTGCAATAAAACACGTTTTTCTTAGAAAAAGTAGACAAATAAGATTTTAGGGTTTTTAAAGGTTTTATAAAAATTTTTAAAGACAAAAGTTTTATTTTTAATTCAATTAATTTTTCATTAAAGATTTATATCGTAACAGTATCATTCTAATTCTAATTGCAAGTTGATTTGTATTTTATTTTCTACTGGTTGGTATTCGTTATGTGTTCTAAATTAAAGGTAATAATAATTTAATTTTGTCGAAGTATATCGTAAATGTTGCGTATAAATCATTAAATGGCACACTTGTAAGAACTTTTGTAACAAATGTGTTTATTATATTATAAAATATATTTTCTAAAATTAAGTGATTAACATACAAGACTTCTTTATTTGTACCCTGCACTAATAATAAATTTAGTTTTGCTTAAAAATTCTTTCAAATTTCTGTAAATTTAGGAGCCTTTTGTATTTGAATGCCTAAACAAGGAGGCGGAGAATTTGGTTTACACCCCAGGCCGTTAAAACCTACGCTACGCCACTGAGTATAAGAATACATAATTACATACTTTCATAAATATTTTACAAATTTTTATTGTTTATACATTTAAAATATTAAAAGCATAAAACCCATTTGTGGTTCTTTTAAAATTTCTAAATTCTAAAATTAAATTTAAATTTAAATTACCTACTAAGATGAAATATTTGGTATTTCCGATCGAGTAATATTATTGTTAGAAATATTTTTCTTAACCAAAAAGAGGTTAAACAATAAAATAAATATAAGTCTGGCAGCATTGCATCTTTCTTAACATACTGTTAATATAAATTTATATACAAAATCATTACTTTCTATTTTCATTAATTAAAGTAATTTTTTAAAAAATAATATTGCTAAAAGTGAAGACTTGAAAGAGGCATGTAAAGTGTCTGGTCTTACTTTTAACCGAAAAGCGAAATTCTCTCTTTGATCTTATTCTTATACAATTTTAAGACTACGAATATACGAAATAAAGTCTGACTCGATACCTCAAAGGTGCTGCGGAAGTCCCTCAAGAACGAACTAATAAAAATCTAGAAAACATCGCAATAGATTTTCACATTGGGTCACAAAAAATAGAACATTTTCACAATTTTTCACGGCAAGAAATAAGCTAACGTTAAGTCCCATAAAAATGCTGGAAAATTGCCTTTGCACGTCCCTTATTGAATACATTGTGACAATTTCAAATAGGATTCGATATATTTCATTCAGAGATTTGCCCGGGGCTGTGAATAACATATTTATATTTTCCAAATAAAACGGATGACAAACCAAGAATAAAATTGGATTAAACCTTTAATATATTTATATGCAAAAATAGATTATTTCTTTCATATAAAGTGGATGGATAAGTTGGAACAAACAAGATAACTTGTAATATTTGAACAATTCCCAAGCGAATCGTATTGCTATCTTTATCTTTATGGGTAGTTCTTCCATAAAATAAACTACCTATTATCGCTTTTAAGACCACGATTTTTCTAATAAAACTGCGCTTTTATAAGTTTAAATTATTTTCGATATAAAAAAAGGAATATCACGAAAATAAACTTTTGTTACGTTTCAAATAATAACGACGAAGTAAAATGAACTAAATTTACCAGTTTTCTATCCAGTACATGAAAAAGTTTTCATGTGTTTTTTTTAGTTTATTTTAATAGCAAAACTTTATAAAAATTTTTAATCAATACCTAGAGAACAAAGTTCCGCAAGTTTTTCGTTGCCTATAAAAAATTATTACAATTATGAGTTTTTTTTTAAATATTACACATTAATTAATATAAAAAGCTAAATTCACTGCCAAGTAGGACTAATAACTTTTTCTGTATCTCTTAAAATAAAGTCTGTAATGCGCAAATTTTTTTCCCCCCGACCTTCAGACATTTTTCTATTTTCACAATGTAGTATTAGTTTGAAATACTTCCACGTATTTATACAATACGACAATTTTCACAGTGCTACTAATAAACTAAATCCCATATGGCCTGGCTTATCTGGGGGTCACTGTATAACTGTAACTCGTAGAAGAAAATAAAATAATGCAAATAGACATGTGTCAACGGGAGTACTCTAAAAAAGAATATTCCATTAACATACATATAAAATAAAATAAACGTCGCTATAATAACTCGATTAAGAGAGAATTGCAAAACAAAAGGATAATTAACACTCAATTTATATTACCTCGTAAATTATATTAAACGTCAAAAGCATGGGATACGTTCTAAATTTTACTAACAATCAAACAGCAAATGTAGTGTGGCAGGTAAGTACTGCCGTAGTACTATTTCGTAAATCAATAATGTCAATAGCACATTTTCTACACAACATTACAACGTTCTATATCGACAATCCGTTATTTGTGGTTTATATCCTGTAATCGCTTGAAAACTGTTTATAAAATATATTTATTTATTTAAACCCTAGTGCATGTTTTTAATGTAGTAGGGTAGACCGGGTATGGTTGTCACGGGTAGGATGTCACCATAAGCCATAATAGCAAACCTAATAAATTAATAAATTTGTTTACCCGTGTCAAAGAAGCCCGAGCACAATACCTCCTTGCGTACTTCACTTCAGTTCGCTCTGAAATACCGTATAAGAAATAGATACGTTTGTATTTTTTGTAGAGTGAAAGTAATTTTTTGTGAATCTGTTTTGCGTCTCGTAAGTATATTTAAATTTTGCATAGTGATATACTTTTTCGTGTATTTATGATGTTTAAGATATGCTTCATGACATTATTCATATGGTTTCTTAAATGACCATTGATTTAAATTTATTTTGTAAGTTTATTGTCTAAAACTGTTTTGGGGAAAGTTGGTTCAAGTTAACGGAGGCTAGTTGTCACATGTGCAAAGCAACCATAAATTTGTGCGGCCTTTTTTATTGGTTTCTAGGGGTTTTACTACATAAACGATTGGCTGTAATTATACATTTGTCATTTTTGTTACCATAACCTAAGTTCGCTAGATAGAATAGGTTAGGAATAGCATATGCATTTGTTTTGTCGTTTTGTATTTTACCTTTTATTTAGCGGGTGATTACCTACCCCAGACACTATGACAACCATCCCTTATACACGGGGTTGAAAGTCGCACTTTTTTTTCAGAAAAATTATAATATCTGCTCATTAGATAATGGCAGTGAAAAAGTCTTTTTTTTTTCTTAAACTAGAATAAAAACACTATCTATTGATATATAAATGTCATTTATAAATTAAGACCATAGGCTCTAAAAATACAAAAGAAAAAAAATGTGACTTCGAACCCCCGGTCTCTCCTATATAGGCGTTTATAAAGCATAAATTTCGTGATTCCATACTTTGTACGACAGTAACGTCAAGTTTCTCTTAAATAATTAAATCTATTTTCATGTACCTAATAATTAAAGAAAAACACAAGATTTGAAATGGATGTGATTTGGAAAATTTTCAACTCAACTATTTAAAAATAACGTAAAAGTTTATCTCAATATTTGTTTTTCGAAGTTGCTAAAAAGATCAATCCGCCGTTCAAATATGAATTTTGAAAAAAAATTCAGCGTAGATCAAATTGCATTTGGTTTCTTGTTTGAGAATATCGCAGAGAATATACAAAGAGCGCTCAAGACATGTGTATTATTTGTTTTTATATTAGTTTTATAATATATATTAGTTTATAATAGTTTTGAACAATGTAATAAGAAAAATATATTTGAGTAGTCTTATTTCTGCAATTGACCAATATAATCGCATGATTCAATTTTTATGAGAAAACTTCGAACGTATAACTCGTCCAATCTAGCATGATATATGAAAAATTTGCCAATGGTGTGCAAAACTAGAAAAGAAACGCAGTCGGAATAAAGAGATGCACGATACGCTGGACCGATCGTAGTGTCGCAGGTAAAGTGCTTTAGATAAAATCATAAAAGTAATAACATTGGCTATTATTTCTCTAGCCTGTCCTGATAAAACTTTGCGTTCCAATTTTGATTTATAATTCATAATCAAATATTCTCTATATTTTTTCCAGATTTTACTGCTTTTTACTCAACCAAAATTTAGTTGCTAGTTACGGCGTATCGAATGGAAGTGACCTATTTGTATTTTCATATATCATGCTAGATTGGACGAGTAGTACTAGTTTATATCTAGACATCGTCAAACATGTAACAGTAAGTTTTAAAAAAAATGTTAACCGTGGAAACTCAATTGTCAAGCACTGTACAAACAAACCATGCAGAAAAACAGCTCAGTTAAAAAAACAAGCCTTTCTTCTCTTCGCTAAAATAGTTACAAATAATATTTTGAAAATTGTAATTTTTAAATCGTGTTTTTTAAATCATCTTAAAATCTTCGGAAGTAAGGTGACCTTTCGAGTTACACAAGAAAATCATTTGGGCTTATTTCAAGTTAACGATTATGAAGTGAAATAAAACAGTGCTGGTCCTACATGTATTTGGGACGTTGTCTTTTCTCATCGACAATAGACATGTTTCCGCGAAAAAATTAAGTATTCTTCCAAAATAATGAATTTATCATATTTCTTTTTGAAAATTTTTTATAACAATATTACTGTTATATTGTCTTAAAATTATATTTCTATTTTTATTATTTTTTTCAAAACTATTTAAAGTGTGACGGAGGTGACTTAGATATATTCTTCGCACTCTTATACTTCTGTCACACATTTTGAATACTATGTCACAATAATTCGGGAAAAATTAATAACAAGAAGAGTGCAACTGAGATATTGTTCTAAAAAAAAATTACATAAAAAAAATATGAGAAAGTGAATATTTTGGATAAATACCACTCATGAATAATGATTTATGTATTCAATGAGAAATCATTGTCGAAGAAAAAAAAAACGTCCCATTTACGACAACCGAAAGAATCTAAAAAGTTCAAAACCATTTTATTACATTGTAATAAATCTCTCTCTCTCTCTCTGTCAGCCCTCCTTTGTCCATTGTTGAACATAAGCCTCCTCCAGACGTTTCCATTCTTCCCTGTTTTGGGATACTGAGATCCAGTTGGTTGCAATTCTTTTTATGTCATCTGACCACCTTGTTGGTGGCCTTCCTCTGCTTCACTTGTCGGCTCTCGGTCGCCATTCCAAGATTCTCTTCGTCCATCTATTGTCTTGTAATCTGGCCACGTGACCGGCCCATCTCCATTTTAGCCTTGCTATGCGTGTTATGACATCCTCTACACCAGTTCTTCTCCTTAATTCTTCATTTCGGACTTGATCTCTTAGAGTTAACCCCAGCATCGATCTCTCCATTTTGCGCTGTGCTATTTGCAATTTCTTAACAGTTGATTTTGTTAGAGTTAATGTCTCTGCCCCGTATGTCAGAACTGGCAGGACACATTGATTAAAGGCTCTTCGTTTTAATCTTATGGAAATATCCGTTTTGAATATGTTTCTAAGTTTCCCGTAAGCTGCCCAGCCTAATCCTATTCTTCTGGAAAGCTCGCATGTCTGGTTGTCTTTGTTGATTCTGATTTCGTGACCCAGGTAGATGTATTTATCAACGATTTCAATTTTTTCGTTCTCTATTGTTATAGGTTCGCTGGGTACTAAGTTGGTCATCATTTTTGTTTTATTGTAATTTATTTTTAGTCCTACTTTGTGTGTCGCTTGCTGTAATTCCTCTAGCATTTCTTTGGCTTCGCCTAAGTTGTCTGACATTAGAACTATGTCATCTGCAAATCTTAGATTATTCAATCTTTCCCCATCGATGATCATTCCTCTGTTTTCCCACTGTAGAGTTTTGAATGCGTGTTCTAGGACTGCTGTAAATAACTCTGGAGACATGGTGTCTCCTGCCTAACTCCTTCTAATTCTTATTTTCTTAGTGTTAGCATGTAGTTTAACTGTTGTTGTTGCGTTTTCATAGATGTTATAAATGATGTTAGAATATCTTTGGTCTACTCTACATTCCTTTAGTGCTTTTAGGATTGATTTCAGTTCTACGGTATCGAACGCTTTTGAAAATCTACAAAATTACGTTTAAGGGTCGATTGTATTCTATAGTCTTTTCAACAAGGGTTTTGATGCATTGCAGATGATCGTTAGTTCCGTAGCCCGTGCGGAACCCGCCTGGTCTCTTGTCTGGTAGAAGTCCAGTTTCTTCTCTAATCTGTTAGTGATTATACGGGTGTATAACTTGTATAGATGGCTCAGCAGGCTAATAGGTCTATAGTTTTCCAGATCTTGTATATCACCTTTTTGTGTATGAGGACAGTTACAGAGTTATTCCATTGCGTGGGGATAATTTGTTTTCTAAACATAAGTTGAACAGTTTTTAATTGCTGTTATAATAAGTGTTCCTCCGCTTTAACGGTTTCTACCAGCGTTCCATCTTCACCCGGAGCTTTGCCGTTTTTCGCTTTATTTAACGCATAGTGAATTTCTGCCTTGGAGATCTCAGGAATGTCTTCCGATCCCTGGTTTGTAATCTTCAGTGAAGCGTGCTCTTTTGGTTCTAGTGTCAGTTGATTTTTATATAGTGTCTCATAGAATTCTTCAACAATGTTGATCATTTCTTCTCTGTTGGATTTCTCTATCCCTTTTTTGTCTTTTAGTTTTATGATTTCTTTTTTTCCAGTCGTTAGCTTTCTTCGGAGTACTTTCATGTTTCTATTTTCTTCTATAGTTCGAGTTATTCTATCGTTTTTATATTTTCTGATGTCCCTCCTTATGGCTTTTGATATTTCTTTGTTCATTATGTTCAGTTCCTGTTGGCTTAAGTTCTTATCTCGTATCAGTTTCCTTCTATTTTCCATCTTGTTTTTCGTCTCTAGGCTAATTTTTTCTTCTTTTCGATCTGGTATGCAGAATTTATCTTGGGCTTCTGTGATTATATTCGTTATTAAATCGTTTAGTTTGTTTATGTCTTTTGTTGGCAACTCGTTTAGTTTTTCATTTATAAATTTTTCAAATTCTTGTTTGTTTTTAGGTTCAGACCATATTTTCATTTCTTTTTTCGTTATCATTTTGTTTCTTTCTTTCTTGGTGTTTATCTCTACCCTGGCTCTAACCATTCGATGATCGCTGCCGGTTGCGAAGCTGTTCAATACCGTAACATCTTTGATTATATGTGTCTTGTTTGTTATTATGTAGTCAATCTCGTTGTGTGTTTTGCCATTCGGGCTTCTCCATGTCCACCTTCTGTGTAGCTTCTTGTGGAAGAAGCTGTTCATCTGAAATAGGTTGTTTTCTAAGAGAAAGTTCAATAAAGTGGTTCCTATTTCGTTTCTTCCCGGACTTCCAAATTTGCCTAATGCATTTTCGGCTGAGTCCAATTTTATCCCCATTTTGGCATTGAAATCCCCACATAGTATGGTGAAGTGAGTAGAGTTCTGACTTAATGCTTGTGTTATGTCATCGTAAAACACCTCCACTTCCTCGTCATTGTGGTCCGAGGTGGGTGCGTATGCCTGTATGATTTTTAAACTGTATCGAGTGTTTAGACGTAAGATCAAGTATATCACTCTTGTGGATATTGCATGGATGGCACTTATGTCCTTTGATATTCTTTTGTGTATAAGGAATCTCACTCCACCTATTGTTTCTTGTTTTTCTCCTATGTAATAGAACGTGTTGCCTGATTTTACTGTTTCTAAGCTTTCGCCTCTCCTTCTTACTTCGCTTAAACCAACTACATCCCATTTGATCTTGTTTAGTTCTATTTCGATTTCGGTTAGTTTTTCCTCTGTTGCTGCTGTCCTAGTATTATAGGTTGCAACTTTTAGTTGTATTTGCTGTTTGGCCATTGCTTTCCTTTCTCTCTTTGGATCTCTGTTGTTATGTGTTTTCAACGAGTTTTTGCCTCCCCCAGATTCCAAGAGGCAGCCCTCAATAGAGGGGTGGGATTTTGGTTTACCCACCTGGGGACTTACTCCGTTGTTTACAAAACTCGCCATTTGTTTGTCTTTGAGGGTTTTCTAGCCTTTATCTTCCACGCTGGCTAGTTTTGCGGGTTGGAAGATTTGGAAGATCGGGTAGGATTTAGGATAGGGATAGGAAGCGTATTGTGTTTGGTGGGGAATAGTGGGTTTGGGACTTGGTTCTTTCGGTCTTTGGATGTGAAAGAATTCAAGAGCTCGCTCAGGCAAGGTTGCTAGTCCTTGACGTGGACCTACCCTTCTCCGGGTTCAAGAAGGGTGACCACTGCTACCCATTGTAATGAATACCTCTATTTAACTATGTATATTAAATACATACAGTAATACCTCGAAGTTAAGCGATAGGTTGGACCGAACAACAACTGTGTTAGCAGACAATTATTTTTAATTACGTTATATATCTATCAGCAGAAAATCTGAACAATTACACATTAAATTAGAAAGTTACACTTGGAAAGTTTAGCATCCTGGTAATTTGATCACTAGTTATAGAGGTAATTAATAATTGATATCGTAGACGAGAGTGTTACAATATACGTCGACAGTAAAGTCAATCAGAACTGTAGTCGATTCTATCAAGTAGTATAGTACGTAATTTTAAACTTTATATAGTAAGTTTAAGCTTGTATTAATACAGTTTACATAAGTTTCATACAAAGTTAGCATCGAGTTAGAAGATGAGCACTCTATAAATATTCCTGTAGACGTTACGAGAAAATTAATTTTGTTAAAGTATATTCATCAGATGAGCATAGAGCCGGATTCGCTTAAAATGTTTTAACTATTTAACTACAAACTTTTCAAGAGTTTTACCACAATCTTTATAAATTCGTCATACCCAGACTCTTTACTACTTACAAAACTTAGTTTCTTAAAACGAAATCGCCAACTTTGGATTTGCAGTTACTAAATAAAATAGATAAAACTAAAATTTTTAACGAAAAGTCTTTTAATAGTCTGTCTACGGTTTTCTTGAAACTTTCAATACGTCTTCATTTATGACTTTAAGTGGATGTTAGCCATGTTAAACGAGATGTATAATAACCGAAGAGCAATCGAGCTTTCGACTAGTGCAACTGAAATCTATCAATTTTCAAATCTTCCATTTACGAGTTCTTTAAGACTATATATGTATATATATTTCTAATTCGTTTAATCGAAAAGATTTATTATAAACACATAAATGTTTCACAACAATCGCGGCCAACAAAACAAACGGCCACAATAATATTGACATTTGTAGTGTAAACATGAATCGAACCAAACAGAAAATTTAATTTAGTTAACCTAAGGATACGTTACCTACACAAACTAGGAAGGATCATGACGCGAAACATCAACAAACTTTGTTGCAAGAACATTTCCTCCAACATAATCTTACGCTTTGCTCTGGGTTTATTCTCATTAACGCCGTTTCATAAAGAAGTCCACGTAAATATGAATTGACCATTATTTAAAAGTATTTAAAGCAAAAGTTCGTGAAAATCTACCAAAAAAAAAAGATATATTTTTCAACTTAGTAATGATCTCAGAATGAAAAGTTTCTTTTTGTAAAGCGCCGCTAAATAAGAAGAAAAAATAACGACGGAGAAGTAGAGAAACGTGAACAATAGTAATAAATTTAATAAAGCTTTAAAGAGCGTTTCAAGTCTACAATTAAAAAAAAATTTCTAACGTGCCGACTTTAAAAAAATGATAAATTGCTTATTTATCATAAAATTAAGATTTTTATTACTAACTCAAAAACATTAACACTCATAAAGACATTCACTTTTCGAAATAATATAAATATAAGAGCCAAAAAATTGAATTTAGCACAATATTCATTATGAATACTAAAAGAATACGTAACAGTAACGTATATATTACGTAAACAACGAAGGTGTTAAAACGTAGAAAAGACGACATATTTTTTGCATCACATTGTGATAATTCCTCTCGCAAACTACAAATGTGAAGAAGTAACAAAAATGTTCGTTGCGAGCAAGACGAAGAGAGGTTCTTAAAGGAACGAACAATGCAAAATGAAGATGTTATGTTAATGAGAACGTGCTATGAAACACCACTTTAAAACAACAAAGCCACATGTATGTAGATTAGAAGCGCACTTAAATGTATTAAATGCACGTCAGAATTTTCTATCGTTATCAGTACTTTCTATTTCAGTTTGCAAAGAATTAGGACGTGAAGAGTTTATGACAGCGAATAGAATATCTGTAAGGTTTCAAAGTTATTCTAGTCTATTTGAATGAACTTTTCCCTTGAGCGTAGAACTGCATTTATAACTTGACGTCAATATGAAAAGCTGGGGAAAATTATGATTTGTTATTTTAACCTGGATGTTTAGCGGCTTCGAAGTATTGATGTTACGTCTGAATGATATTATCAAAATGAAATGAATTCAAAAGAAGCGACTACAATTTTCATTAAAACAAAGATTTAACATTCTAGTACGTGATCTGGCACTATATTCGCGCATACGCTAATTAATGTGAAAAATAGTTTAATGTCATTTACGTTTTACTAAAAATATTGTGACAAAAATTGTCGACGCTCTGCTCTTGTAGAAAAAATTGCCTAGAGAGTGTTTTTAACAAGAGCTCTCGAGAAAACGTGAAATATGGCTTCTATGAAAAAATTTATTTTCTTTGTGATGTGGGGTATGGTTTATAGAAAAAAATTTATATTCTTTCAGTTTTCTATTTCCTTTTTTTGGCATTGTTCTGTAAGTAAGTAGTTTATTTTAATTTAATAGGTTTTTGTTTTGGCTTCTTTGTATAATGTAAGAAACTGTACAAAATTACATTATCACCAAATACGGTAAATGCACACATTAATTATTATAATTGATGGATGATTAGCCTTTTTCAATTAGAAGATGATAGAAGTTAAACTAAGGTGATTAAAATAAAAAAATTACAATCTAAATTAAATACAATTTTAAGAAACAAAATGATTTATTTCTCAAATTTATTATTATTAACATGGATATTTCTCTGAAAATGTTATACAGTCGTAACTAATACAAAACTAAATGTTTCCGAAAAGGTTTATTTTTTTTCTTTAATATTTTAAAAGAAAAACTGAATAAATTATTGATAATATCACCGATCATGGGGTGTTCTCATTACAGGGTGACAATTAAATACTTGCAATAGTTAAAAACGTTATAACTTTCTTGGATTTGAATCAAATTGTCTGAAATTTTACACAGTTATAATAAATACCATTATTTGACATATAAATCAACAATTTTCAAAATATCCTCCTTTAACATTAATACAGAGCTTTAAACGTTTAGTGAAATTATCAGCTGCCGTTCGCAGCATTTCTAGAGGCATTTGGTCCCATTCCTTGGTGATAGCCGCACGAAGAGTCTCCAAATTTTTGTGTGGTGTAGCACAAGCTTTACTCTCAAGTAAGACCAAACAAAATAATCGAGCGGGTTTAAATCCGGCGAGTACGGTGGCCATTGCATAAAGTTGATAAAATCCGGAAAATGCTCTCGAATCCATTGTTGCGTCAATTTTGCTTTGTGTGCTGGAGCAGAATCTTGTTGAAAGGTCCAATCGTTGTTTGGGTAATGCTCACGAGTCCAAGGAAGAACTACGTCCTCGAGAATTGCCCGACGGTAAATTTCTTGATTGACTTTTAACCCTTCGTCGATGAATTTCAGTGGTAACTTGCCCTCCGCGGTAAATCCAGCCCATACCATAAGAGATTTGGGTTTTTGGCTTCTGGTAACTATTCTATCTTCTCCGGGAAATTTTTTGACCAAATACGGTCATTTGGACGATTGTAGGATTGTTCAATCGTAAACAGCTTCTCATCGGTGAAAAGAATATTTCTTGATTTTTTGTTTGCGAACCCCGTAATAACGCTTTGCATCTTTCGATCGTGTAAGCTTCATTTTGTCCGTAAGAAGATGAGCTTTTTGGAGTTTGTAAGGATGATTGTGAAGGTCTTCTTTAGCTATTTTCCGTACGGTTTCGCGGTTTATTTTAAGACTTCTGGCTATTTGACGCATCTTCACTCGCGGATTTCGGTGTATTCGACATTTGATGATGTTACGGAGTCGCGGAGTATCGACGGTACGTTTTCGACCTCTTCCTGGACGATCCAAATAATTTCCTAACTCCTGGTATCTTTTTATGGCATAATAAACGGTTCTTTGTGGAATACCAAGTCGTTGAACGATGTCTTTGACGGAATTTCTAGCTTTGTAAAGTTCGAGGACAGCGAAACGACTTGTTTTAGACATGATAACTAAAAAACGAAAATAGGTATAGACATAATTTTTTTTTATTAAAAAGATAAGACTTGGGGCTACAAAATCCATATATACAATACATAAATTTTAATTTCTTTTTAAGACATATTTAGTTTTAAATATTTTTGCAAGTATTTAATTGTCACCCTGTACACTAGTAGGATTGTTAGATCTAGTTGTTGCTAAATTTAGTTTTTTTTTAGTTAGTTACAAGAAGAAACAATTTATGTTAGAAAAAATATAGAGTTCAGTTTTCGTTTACGTATTTGTCAATTCCTAATTTTCAATTCTGTAATAAAAACCACGCAGTTTTATAAATTTCTATGTTGTGTTCCAACAAGGATAATGTTAGAGCAGGGCTTTAACACAAAAAAAATGTATGTGTTATGTCCACGCTCGACAGAAGTGAAAATTCTTGGTTATTAGGTATAGATAGAGATAAATTTGAAGTATTTTTTTTATTAAACAAGAGAATAATTTTTTAATTTTTTTGTCTCAACGTAAAAAAAATTTGGCGAAGTAAAAATTTATTACTGTATTTTATTCAACAATTTCAATTTAAAATTTCTTAATAAACATCTAAATTTATTTAAAAAATAGTAAAATATTTTATTAATTTTTTATAATTTTTTCCGATTTTAGCAGATCACAAAATTTTCATTAAAATCGATGCAGTTATTCATAAGATAGTAAATTGTTTTTAAAACTCTTTAATAGGTAGTTTTTATTCGTAAAATATTTCAAGATTACGTAGCAAAATTGTAAACGATAGTGATAGTAATCAAAGAAAAAGATTTTAATGCAAAGTCGTGCTAAAGTAGCTCCCCCATTCTCGTCTACCGGTTTCTCTAACAGCCACCTAACTATTCCCCTCGATCGGAATTTTCGTAATGTTTCTCATTACTTTGTATAACCATAGATTAATTTTAATTTGGTACAATATTATCTTAAATTACTTTTAATTTTAGAGCTTTAGGTTTTTTTTTAAATGATTTAACTACTTCAATAAGTTTAGTTTGTAATATCGAAAAATTGATCATATTTATTATTATTTTGTCACTTTTATTGCATAATGTAAGTATCACTAATATATCTCTAAATCAAAGATACTATAAGTAATTCTCTTCTTCTTGGAGTGCATCATCCATTCTGGACATTGGCTAAAACCATAGCAATTCTGTAGTTGTTCACAGCGAGGCGAAACAGTTCTCGAAGGTTCTTCATCCGGGAATAGCGTCTTCTTTCTAGACCACGTATTACTTCAAGTCTTTCCTGCAAGATCAGCTGTAGTATGCGGTATTTGTTATTTCTCATAATGTGCCCAAGATACTCAAGTTTACGTGCTTTTATTGTGGGCAAAATCTCTTTTTGCTTGTGTAATCGTCTCAGTACTACTTCGTTCGTTGTGTGTTCTGTGTATGATATCCTGTGGACCGGTCTGTACACCCACAAGTTTTTAAAAATTTTAATTTATAAAATATTAGTTTTGAACTCAAAATTAATTTTCATTAGCTAGGTCCATCAGTTTTTAGTTTGAGTTGTACCATCGACCGGTTCATTCGCATCGGAAAATAAAAAATGTGAGCTTTATTGTTTCTCAAGTTTTAAAAATATTTTTGATTTAAATCTACGAAATACTATAAGATGGGAAGGAGAAACACCATACATATTAATGGCGGACTTATCTACGATAATGTTGCGGAAAGATCAAAACGGTGTTACGTTTCTGCGTCATTTTGCAAAGTCGACTTTACGACGTCGTTGTAAATCCTGAAGATACACGTTTAATGCATTTAGAATATCGGGCCTCGTGTAACAATTAAGCAAATTAAATGGTATTATAATTTAATTGGTTTTGGTGTTTCTATATATTCCATACGTAATTTTACTGCGGTTTAGAACTATAATTTATTGTATTAGCGATACAACCTGCATGCACAATACTAAACTACGTAAGTTAATTACAATTGCTGAAAATTAATTCGTTAGTGTTCAACTTAAACTCAGTCTAACAAGAACCAAGACTGCATTTCCTAAAATATCGGTTATCTGATACATCCCGTTCTAATTGTAATATTGCGTTAATTCTGCACTAATTAAATTTACAGTGTAACTTCTGCAGCGCCGCATTCTCAATTTTACTGCTATTTTGCCATTTGAGAGAAATTATAAAGTTTAAAGTAATTCAAAACAATTACAAACAACTTTAATCTTTCATACACTCCATTTAAACTCGGGCTAAGCTATTACAACAAAGATAACTCTATTCGATAAAATTATGAGCAAATTCATGTAGGAAATACCAATTTGGAAGCCAAATCATATTTAAACAAAACAAACAACGCTATTAGGATAATAGTCAAGTACAAGCTCAATAATAATGTGGATCTTGTACTAATCATTAGTGTCACTAAGCAAATTGTTAACATTGTTGAAATAGCGAATGTTAAATTTCAATACAATCCATCAGGCGTTACTTATTGCTGTTTACATTTATTCGCAAACAGAAACTTGTGCTTGTAATTAGAGAGATTTAGGGTTGTCACATAGAGGCATATATCGTATACTAGTAATCAGCATGTTATCTGCAAGTTTATATTGATTTCTAGTTGCCAACATCCTATCCGCTAATTTTATACATTGAACTTGCCGGTTCAATCGCATTACGTTAATAATACCTATTTTATTTGCCATCAATTACTTCGAAATATATATATTGATTTGTGAGTATCTGCTATAAAAGTTACAAACAGCAGTTACTCTAATTTTAAGTATCCACACCAAATAAATAGTTTATTGCTCAAATAAGCTCTAAATTGATTAATCTGGGACTTTGCCTTATGCTCTTCATAACTTTATAATGGTTTTATATCCCATCGGTTCACTAACAATAAGTACACGGAGAAAAAAATATCGTTATAACAACTATCTAACGTAACCTCAAAGGCACCTATTAATGGTATCCTTATAATAACTATCCGTATCCCTATTATAGCTATCCGTAGTATAGTTATTTTTCACAGGGATACGCCCTATTGCTTAATTAGCCAATCGAATCGTTGTTCTGACGAAATGTCACTTTGAATATCCGCAATAAGGAAACTCTGGATAGCTAAATTAGCTATACGGCGTATCCCTGTGAAAGATATACTACGTATAGCTATAATAGCGACACGGATAGTTCTTATAAGGATATTTTTTTCTCCGTGTATAGATTAGGCGAATCGGTTTTTAAAAATATTTTTTGCTTTAACAAGGAAGCGTGGCGCAAGTGGTTTAGTGTTTGGGTTGCTGCGCTAGCGAGGTGGATTCGAAGTGGTTCGAATCCCCGCGCCGACCATCGAAAATTTCACGCTCCTCTTCTCTTCGCAAGGCTGAGCACCTGGCAAGAGTAAAACTGCTCGAAAATTTCCCTAGAAATTGCCGTGGTTCGCAACCCACGTAAAACTGTAGGTGCCTTAAATCTTTGAAACACTACAACATTCACAACAAAGTTTTAAGCGGGGAAAACGCCTAAACCTGATACAGGTATAAAAAGGCGCCAACAACAACAACAATTTTTGTTTGTTACGTTCATAATGCTGTAATTTTTTTTCTCATCGGGCGATTAAGGACATCAGAATTAATTTTTGTACTTAGATTTAAAATTTTGTGATTTTAGAAAGTCTTCCAATAATATTTGAATATTATGCAGGTAAGTAGTACGTGTTACTTAGGGAAGGATATAATTGTTATAATTGGTACACATAAAATTGGTGTCATTAGATTTGCCATCCAATACCAATGAAGAAAATATAAAACAATATATCGATACCAACTTTATAATATATCTTATCCCACAAAATTTGACAATTTTCATTTTTTTGAAAAATGAAATAATAATAATGTCGTGCAGCTTATGTTGAAGTTTTAAAGATCAAATTGTTTATTTACTACTTTTAATGTGGGATATGATATATTAAAAAGTTGATAACGATAAGTAATTTTTGAATCTTCATTGTCAAACGTTTACTTAAAAGTTTTCCGAAAAAATCAAACTTTTTAAAAACTCAACCAAAATATCGTTTCGACGTCTCAAATTGAACAGCTCAACAAGAAAGTCAATAAATCTTTAATCTCCTATCAAGATATAATCTGTAAAAAAACTATAGTAGGAAATGGTATAATTCGATTAAAATCTAGAAAAAGCCACTATATGGTCCATAAACATTTGAATAACTAATAATTTTAAAATATTTAAATCTTCTAAGTGACAACTTTGCAAAATGAAGATCTGTTTGGACTTGGGTTCAGATTTAGATTCATTGTCCCCATAAAAGTGGGTACCTCCTTTGAGTGAGCGGTTGATCACAAAGATTTAAAAATTATATATACACGGAGAAAAAAATATCCTTAATATAACTATCTAACGTATACCCAATTGACGTATTGTTCTGACAAGGATTCGAATGTCTAATTTAACGATATTTATAAGTCAATTTGACAATCCATAGTATGATCAAAACAGCTTTACATAGTATACTTATAATAAGGATTCGTTTATTTGTTTCAAGCGTTCAAACAAAAGCTCTCGTGAACGTGTGCAGTATCCGTCGTGTAGGTAACTGGATAGTTAATTTGAGGATTTGAATAGCTATAATAGGGATACGTATGGTTATTATAACGATATTTTGTTCTCCGTGCATATCCGTTAAATCACTATGACAAGAATCTTTTGAATGTCTAAAACAGTAATACGAATCGTTACTATAACGATCCGCAATAAGGATTCACTGGATAGCTAAATTAGCTATACGGCGTATCCTTGTGAAAGATAACTATCCAACGGATAGCTATAATAAGGATACGTATTGTTATTATAAGGATATTTTTTTCTCCGTGTAGGGTAGAAGCACCGGTTTTGGACACCATACCAGTTGTGGACATTTTCCACTTTATTTTGATATATGAGAAATAGAACAATTATCGATACTGCAATAAGTATAATTAATGGATTTTTAAATGCGGTAGGTGATGCAGGTGTTAGGTGAAATATTATTGCAATGAGTTGTATAAACAAAAAAAGGATCAGAACTAAAAAATGATTAACCTTGCCAAAAGTTAATTATTTACATTTGTCGCATTGCAAAAAAATTAATAATTTGGTTGTTATTATTAGTGATAAACTCACTTATTAAGTATACTTAAAATGCTCCCACCCTCGAGAAATAAGTGTCCGATTTGATATTGTTTGTTGTCCATAATTAAGTGTTCATTTTTTCAAAAATATTTTATTACAGATTTTAATCAAAGCGTTTTTAAAGACATATATATTACGTCTATTAGTATAGTAATTACATCAAATCTTCCAAAATTTTTAACTTTGGTGATAAAGTAAATAAAAAAGATGCATCAGTTTTTTAGATGATTGTTTTCCTCATTGCCCAAAACCTGCTAACAATTTCCTTTATTACATTTATATCGGCAGTAGTTTTTATTAAAATTAATCATTCTTAAGCTTAACGTTGTTACTGAATGAACCAATGAATGGTAGAGAGCACCTCATTTATTTGAAGCCAATTTATATTTCTTCTAATAATTTTCAACCAAAACATTGTTTGAATTGTTCATATTTGAAACAAACCAAATTTGAAATTTCCCATTAAATACGAAACAGTTTTCTTTTACAAATAATGGAAATAAATTTATTTTATTTATAAATTAATAATATTACTTTTGATGTAAAATCTGAAAATTATTTGTCAATATTTAAGACGTACTTTTCTTAAACTTTCATTATATCACAAATAGGATATTTATTTCCCGACTTAGGAAGTAAATATAAAATTGTTATTATTACGTCGTTACAATTATTGTTTCTCAATAGTTTTATTAGTAACTTCAACTTAAATACAATAAAAATATTGTTATCAATCACATAGTGGGTGATGACTTCTGCCACTCACCATGCCCAATTTTGTTAGAGTCGATTTAACTGTAAATGATAACTTGTCAAAATCAATTTCTCCAAAATTAATCACGGTAATTTGGTTACCCTGGAATTAGTAATAATAAATAAAAATTTCTGACTTATTTACTGTCAAATCCCAAAAATTAACTGCAAGATAACGAGAATTTGACCTGTTATTAACATGCGAAACATAAAAAAAATATAAAAAATCTACAAACTACGGAACTATACTTTTAAGTTGGTAATGATAAGCTAATCAGAGTGACAAAGTTATATCCAATATAAAAGTATTAAGTGATCACCCCCTGAGAAAGACAAATAACTGATAAAAAATAATATAACAGAAAACGACTAATGCCTGATTAATAATATTTTAACGATAATACAAATAGGTTTTTAGCACACTCATATTATTAGAAATGCAACGCACGTTTCTTACCAAATTTATATAACACAAAATTTTAGATTTCAATAAATTTGTTTTCATAAACATTTCGTGATAATTACTACTATACTAAAGCTAGTTTTAACGGGTTTTCTATTGCATTTGGAGTAATAACGTTATCGAGAAATAGGGACGAGTGTTCTATCTTTCTGTGCAGTTGTAAATTCTATTTAGTGCGAGTCCGTCCGTTGCGCCAAGTTGAAAATACAATGAGTTTATATCATAGTAAAATGCAAATATAGTCACAATAAAATTTTCACAATTCTTTTTATTTTGAGCGATCATATTTTCAACTGTCCTGTTTAAATTTTTTTTTAAATAATAAACATTTATATATTATTTGCCAACGTGAAATGTATATATCTAACATTAAATTACGGATCGTTTAGAATTATTACATACTTTTGTGTGTGTGTTCAAAGCACCACAATATAATGAATAAAGTTTAATAAATTTAATAACTAAAAGAATTCGTAAACTGAAATTCCGAAATAATTTTGAAATAGGTATCGGGCATATTTTCATGAAGTAGGAGTAATAAAATTACATTAAAATGCTTGTTCTAAAGTGTTAACAATGTCCATATCTCTCAGTTTAATAACTTATTTAAGTTCAGTAATTAAAACGCTTTATATTAGTTATACTAAAGCTCTCAAATATTAATAATTTATGAAATCTCTAGTGCTTTTATCTCATTTAATTAAACGAAGTTACCAATCGAAAAATAATGAAATATAAAACACAAGAATGCAGGAACAAATAATTCTCGCAATTCTTTTGTACAAGTTTATCGTAAGAGCAAAATTTAAATTTAATGATATTTTTGCATATGGGATATGAATCTAAGCACCGGGCTTTTTATAAATTATTAAAGAAACACTTTGCATGTGTAACACGAAGCAAAAAACGTAGAAAAGGTTTTTCCAGCACGAAACGCCTAAATTTTCTCAATTTTGTAGTTGGAAATCCTCGTTAAAGTTGATTAATGGGAAAAAGTTTAAGGTCACAAAAGATTTTCGTATATTTTTAGAAATCATATATTTTTCGTAAATGATTTCTATATTTGTTGATTTTCGAATTGTAAATGCACGTTTAACCGAAATACCACATTAACTCTTTTGAAGTTAGTGACGCTTAAATTTTGGCGAGATAATCGAAATAGAACATTAATTTACAACAATATACAAAACATTCAAATAGGATGCACAATACGAACGGTATATTTAATAATAATAGTAAATGATTTACAAGAAAACATGCACGAAGATAAAAAGTAGAGACCCAGAGAAAAACACGGAAAGATCAAAATAACAGTTTCAAGCAAACAACATCAAATATGAATCAAAATCCAAGTCGTACCAGTCCAACCAAATAGTTGACTCGCAGGCAGGACACGGCTTACCTAGAATGTTCATACCTCACCGCCGGCACACTAGATGTCAGACTGATTCGGTGTCTGCCCGTATTTTGTTCCGCACTGCGTGTTACGTCATTTCCCCCACCAAATAGAGCTTTCAGGATAGGATGGGTAGAGCTTTCAACGTGGTGTAGAAGGGGTAAAATATTGAACTTAAAGCCCTCTGAACTAAGTGCAGCATTCCCACTACTATTTGAAAGTGGGGCGGCTATTAAGACTTGCATGAGCCTTTAAAAGACTTTTAAAGCAGAACGGAATTAAAAAAATTGTTCTATAGAAGGGCATAAAAAAATTTAATGACGATTCTGCAAAGTTGGAAAATAAGTTATGCATTGTCAAAGTACATGTTGAATACGTCGACGACTTGGCGCTTTAAGAATGCATTTCGAAAAAATTCCCGAGTATTTTCTAAAAACGGCTAGGCATATTAAAGCGTTAATATTTTCTACACGTTTCGTGCGATATAAATAAGGGGTTGGGCTATAGAAATTACTAAAACTTGCCCCATAAAAACTCAACAAAATTTAAGATAAACTCAATTAATTATTTGGAATTAAATTTCCGGATTTATAACTGGCAAATACAAATTAAATTTTACTACCACAGATTAATTAAATTTGTAGGTTGTATTTCCTATTTATGGACTATCTTGTTTGTTCTAAAATTCTATAGAAATCCAATTAACTTTTTTTGTTTTAGTGCACCAATAATTATATAAATTAAAATCATTTAAATTTTTATAAAAATATTTAAAGTTACGTACCTATTTAAAAACTAAAGTGAGCAATAATTGCAACATATAATTTATAACAATTATACCATTTTTAGTCTACAATCCTAAGCAAAGTTAATAATTTTAATAGATACTTGGTTATAATTTCTAGAATAAATAAAATCTTCCTTAGAAATAATATAATAACTTTGATTAATTATCCAATTCATATATTTTTTACTTTGTATTGTATTATAGGGTTACTTCGCCAGTTTGTGACCACTTAATGAAATTATATAATTCAAAACAAAATATTTGCCTAGATTTTGTACTTTTTAACGTAGTTTTTTTTGACGTTCTGTGAAATATTATTCATAATTAATTTTTTAATAGTTTTTTGTGATATATAATTTTAATAAATAATATAAACCTTAAAACTAGAAAATGAGCGATTTCGCCGGTTTGCGGCCATATTGTCTAGTCGACGGCCACTTACTAACTTTTTACGTTAAACTTTACCTCTGATTAGTGTAATTATTTGACAGTAAGATGTGCTACAATTGCTTTTATTTGAATAATTATCGAGAATGGTCGCAAATTGGTGGCGAACCAACGAAGTGAACCTACTATCGTTTAAAAAAAAACCACCACCCCTTGTATTTTCTCTGGCATTCATTAAACAAATATATAAAACTGATATTTGTTTACTGGTTGTGGGGCAATGTAAAAGTAACGGGGGTGTATTTTTAGTACCTCTAAGGTACATATTTTAGCGAAACTAATAAAGACTAAGATAAGGTCAAATATTAATTTTTAGATTAGATATATTTCAAATGTTGGTATAACTGTCAACGTATTTACTGTGCGACATCATAGTTCATTTTACGTAAAAAGCATTTGATATTTTGCTGCTATTTTATGTCTAATACGATGCAAAGTCAATACCAAAGTTTTAAAAGTTAACCAATTTTAGATAAATTGAATTTTTTAATATTATAACAAAAGGAAGGAATACAAAATTGTAAAAATTTCAATTTTATAATATTTTTTGTGATAAAAATTATCTTTAAATAATTACGTCATCATTAAAAATGCTCAACTATTTAAATAAATCTAATAATTTGTTATATAGTCGTATATAACAATAATTTTCAACGATTTTCTTAAAAACGTTCATTTCCATCTCATGCTAAACAAGAGAATTTTTGATCTAATATGAGTAAAAATTGCATGCACTTTCTTCGAATAACCGATCATAGTTTCAAGTGTTTAGGGCACATTCACCAAGAGAAATGTAAAAGCCTCAATTCGAGGCAAAAAACAGATACAAAAAGGGCAGACAGTATGTAAAGCAAATAAAACAAGAAAAAATCAGATGAAGTAAATCTAACTCGCAGTAAGCTAATGTCTAAAAAAGGCCAAATTAATATTTGAGATTCTCTAATTATAATATAGGAAGCTGAGTATTTTCCTATAATCCTAAAAAATATTGACCTAAATCAGTATGTAATTAGTAGGGGGAAAGTGGCATGAAAGAGCCAAGTTTTGAAAGAGCCATTATCAATTACGCGGCAGTTTTCATACGAATCGTTCATGTATTATTATTTTAAGATAGCAACCCTAGACAGATATCACCCACAAAAATTTGACCGTTCACCATCAATAAACGGCGCCGATACGATGTATTGAAGATTTTGTCGTCAAAAAGTAAGGTTTTGAGTTCAGTTTTTTTGTTTTCTAACGCCTATATGTACAAAACTATTAATAATATGATTACACTATAATTTTATAGATATATTAGGCCTTCTAATAACGTATATCTTTTGTAGACTAATCTTTGATTTCATAGTAATTTTCAAGATTTTGTTTCTTGAGAGAATATGTTTTGAAAGAGCCGAACTGCAGTGTAATGAAAGAGCCACCTTTTAATTGCATAAAATGCAATAATAATTGTAGTAACAGCAATCAAGAGTGATACCGTTGCAAAGTTGTAACGGTTGGGCATATTAATCCTGTGGCGTAAAAGGGAAATTGCATTATTTTTGCTAAAATGTTTTTAAGTTTTTGCAATGATTGATCTCAAACGTCAAATTTTTTGACAGTTTCTTAGATTTATGTCAGTAAATATTTTATCCAAAGTTTGCGTTATTTAAAACGTTTTATAATTATATAAGATCTAAAATTATAGCTTAAGATTATTATTAAATAATATCTTCGTTAATGTGCAGTTTTAATCTTGTAATAAGAACATGGCTCATTCAAAACTTGGGTTGGCTCTGTCAATACCTATAGGTTATGAAAGAGCCGAATTTTATTTGTTTTATAAATGATTAGAAGTCGAAAAATATCGTTAATTTTGAAAAATGTTTTATGACATTACGTACATAAATGCATGAACAATGACAGATTTAAAAAAAAAATTGATTTATTTATGTCCTTCTATATTATTACCCCTTTTTTTTAAACTGGTTCTTTTGTGCCACTTCCCCCTACCTAATGTGATATTTTTTACTAGAAATACCATATATTTTAATAAATGCGGGGTATATGCACATTCGAACGAAAAGTGGCATATTTCCGAGCGAAGAAGGCAAATGAAACGCGACGCAGAGTGGTGCGCTTCATTCTCCCGAGATCGTAATGTGAATTTTTGAGCTCGAATGTACACACTGAATTTTAAGCATGATTCACAATTATTAACCCTTTGCACTCGTTTGTCGCCTTAGGAGCGGCAAGATGAGTTTTACCGTTGCGCTCGTATGCCGCTGTATAGTCGCCACAATACGAGTAGATAAAATAATAGTCCGAGTACAGTGTAATCACAAAAAATATATTTCCGAGTGCAAAGGGTTAATTTACTTTTTTAGACGACTAACTTTATACTGTCGAATTTTCGTTAGTTGTGCGTGCGCAACCTCCCTTGCCTACTAAAATTTGACTCTCAACGCGACAAAAGAAGTATCACTTCAAAAAATTGTTTTGATTGGCGATCAAATATTGGTACACGTAGCACGATCTGGTTAAATTTAAGAAAATACCCGTTTTTTAAATTACCAGTTCAAAGAAAATATACATTTAAGATCGTTAAAAGTTTTTATGTGGCATTAGATTCATCAGAGAACACCAAACAAAATTGGTGTTTTTAGTTAAATTTAGAACAATATGTTAAGAATAAAATAATATTTATCCTCAAAAATTCTCTTAAATTGTTTGGGAATGCTGCATCCACCCTACTTACTTATTAAAAATATTACCATATTTGTAAAAATATATTAATTAGCAGTAAAGTGATATTTATTTATTAACTAGATTGTGTCCCTTAAAACTTTAGGAAGCCTATAATAAATTATACCACTACGCCAGCAACAAATATAAAAAAACGCTGCTAAATTAAAAAAAAAACCGAGCTGACCGATAAAAAGTAATGACAAATTCATTACCCGACAGAATAATCTCAGACTTTTTATTAAAATTTAAATTTCAAAAACATTGTAATACTGTCTGTTCGTAGTCCCTCAACTATTGTATTCCAGCATTAGCTACACTACCTCTGCTTTTTTAATAATTGGCAGAACACATATAAAACGAAAACATTTATTCGTAATTACGTTTCTATAAAATACAATTAAAAAAAATTATTTTCCGATTTGAATTCGAACAAAAATTTTTACAAAATGAATACGCATTTTACGATTGATTGCAAAATAAAGTCCATATAATTAATAAAACGTTGGAAATTTGAAACTCTCCCAATTTAAACTAAACTAAAATTACAAATTATTTGTCCCTAAAACGTTAGTTGCGCACGGCATAAGTGGATGTAATAATTCTGAAAAATAAACAACAAAAAAAATAGACGCAAGAGTTAATTTTATAAAACGTTTTAGCTTTAATTAAAGGCTCTTTGAAACTGAATTTTCAACGACAAATAGAAGAGTAAATCAGTAATTATTGCATATAAAGCGTACATTGTGTTAGCAGAAAATTCTATTTACGGGGAGTAGTTTTCGCAACAGGAATTACAAGAGTACAAGTCTCTCAAGAGGTGTGTTGAGAGCAAATTAACGAAATCAATAGCGTCAACACAATGGTTTTTCTGAACAGTAGAATGCAAACATTTGTGACCAGCGCTAATTCCCACTTCCACTTTGCTTTTAGGATTTAGACTAACGTTCCTATTTCTATCTTTTATGGCGCTAGCGAAGAAAAAATAAGATGAAAAAAGATGAAGAATATTAGACTTTCAAGTGTTGATTTTCTGTTTAATTCGAGTATTTGTATACTTCAGGGATGGTTCGTTTTGTCCAAGAGGAGTGATTTAGCAAGGAAGGCTCTTACTGAGAATGAAATGTTTTGAATTTCAAATGCATTGCCATCGGAAACGGTAAATGAATGGAGATTTTATGGTTCGTTACAAAGATTGATTTACATGCACTTTACAGCAAGACCTTTTAATATGAACGGAATCTGAAATGTTCTCATTTTTTTACATAGATGCAAAAGTTCTTACTGAATATCTTTAATGTTACCGTAAGTATCTCCCATTTCATCTTCTTTCAATAGGAACAACTTTTATACGTATTTTTCCAAAAGAAAAATATCTCATTTTCATAAATATTTAATCTGAAGCATTCAACAGATGATACTAAAAAATTGTAATTTTAAACAAAATGCAGCCTTTTCAATCACAATGGTATAAATCTACTGGCAAAAGATATTGAAACAAATTACAGAACATAACAAATAATTGAAAACTTGTAGCAAGCATTTCGTAATATGTAGGTACATAATTCATTAAAACGTAATTTACTAATGCCAATTTCCCTTTGATCGAACGTTAGCAAAGCATCTACTACGAACAATAAAATCAAACGTTAAAGCCCTTAAAAGCGAATAATAAATTATATAAATAGAAGCAAACGTAGCTCGTGTGACAAGCGAACGTGTTGTTGGATGAAAATAAAAAATTCAATCACTAATCCACTTTTGACCCAAATGCAATTGCCGTGTAAGCTCAGACGTTCTATTATCCTTAAATTTCATACGCATGCGTCTCATTTATTTACATAAGCTGACAGTTCCTTTTTCTTCATTGGCCACGCGTGCGAAGGATGCTGAAGAACATGGCTCCTCGAAACACAAGTCATACGTAGTTTTTAGAGATCCAGCAACTTTTTCTTTTAAACAAAGAAGTGCGAGGACAGAAACGATTTGAAGGCGGAATAAAACACGGATTCCTGATGGTTACGGAGAAACTTTAACTTCAACAAGAGTTTTAAATGAAAAAAGTGAGGGTCTTGTTATATCACAATGCAATCTAGAATTTCGCTCACTTTTCTTTTCGACTTTTTATAAGTGTTCCCAAAGAGAGCTTAGAACAAACGTAAATCTACCACTGATATCTAAAAGTCTAATTTTTCAATAAAGCTGTAAAGTGTAAAGCAGTGATCCTAAAAACCCTATTTGTAAACCCGAGAAATCTCAAAAAGTGACCACTTTCTTTTCGTATTCTATGTTCACGGCATTTCTACAAAGGAATGTAATTATGTAATGAAATTGCACAGCTGCTTATATTTATTTAATTACCAAAGTGTTTCAATCCTTCAGTTTCTATTTCTTTGCTGACTTTAATTATAAATGGATTTGTAGCGAAACGTTCCATGGACTGCATTGAATATCAAATAGGATTCAGAGAAAAACTATTTAAATTAAATCAATAACATTAATCCAGAAATAACTTTTCAGAGTCCTTCTATCATTAATTAATTAAAAAAGAAAATTTGAAAGTCAAATTTTAAGATCATTTTTAGTGTGTCATAATTATTATTCAAGATAACCTTATTTCAATTGCAATAGTTTCTGTGATGCCTGATCATCTTACTTTAAAATAATTTTAAAATTACAAATAAACAATTTGTGAAGCTTTCAATATTCTTAAAAATAATAAATTGCTCTTGAAGTTTCTTACAGTAAGCAACCTTCTGAAAAGGGCGGTAGTAATAAATATTTATGTGGAGAAATGTACAGACTATATAAAAGTGTCCTTTAACGGGGGTGTTTTTCTGAGAAAGATGAGGATTCAGAAAATTTGAATTTAAAAACATATTAACGTTTGTTTGTTATTTCCAAATTTATTTTCGACTAGCCAGAATAATGGAGAAGTTTAATATCACCATTGTAAGATTTATATCTGTATATCTATACAGGGTGTTTCCAAAAAGTCAAAATTAATGGAAGGCGTTTTCGAACGAAATACATCAAAACGACCCATTATGGAAAAATTGGAATAATGCAAATTTTCCCAAAAACCGTTTTGGAGCTGCTAGGTTTTTTCTATTCATAAAACAACAGTAACAGAATCTTTTATGCCTATAAAGATCACCCACGTTTATTTAATCTCGCAGGCTTTATTGATTGTTTGATAAGCTTTTATTATAAAAATAATAAAATCTCTCTTGAGTCAGTAATTTATCCTTGAACTTCATTATAAGCTCCATTTTTAATTACGAATAAAAAACGCACTGACCTACCACGTTTTCCACCACTGCAGCTACATTTAAATAGTGTCTTAAATATCACAATGGGTTGAAATTCATATGTCAAAAAATTAATTGGGTTTACGGAATTAAATATGAATGTTACTTATGAAAGGCCGTAAGTTTTGTCGACTAAGTAATGGTGTATAATACATATAGCATTACATATTAATAAAAGAAAATAATGTATACATACATCGAAAAAGTGTACGAATTGTCTCGTAAAAACATTTTTTTATTTTGTAATCGCCCTTTACTAATGTTGTCCTTATCTTGTGAATATAAAAAAACAAAATCGAAACTAAATTTTGTCTTTTCTATTTCATAAAATCCAAATTTGTTACACTGGAAATTATAAGTCACTTATTTACACACATTAGTAAACTAATATTACACAATAAAAACTCTTAAAAAATCACCCCCAACACCCATTTCCAGCTCTGACATTTAATCGTAAACACCCTGTAGTTGTATATATGTCTATGGAAAAAACTAATAAAAGTAATAGTATTAGTGAAACCACAATTTTCATTTTGTGTTTCTCTATTTTAAACAAACACTAAAATTCTTTATAATCGAAAACTACAGATCTTCAAAACATACAAAATTCATAATTTTCTTAGCGCACCAGTAAAAAAACTTCAAAAAATAAAATAAATATAATTAATAAACCTAAGTTTGCTATTTAAGTATACAGGAAGGTAGTTAAAGTAAGAAAGGGTACAACATATGAAATATTCTAATTTCCAAGTTAAAACCTAATAGTTCAGAAGGCGAAAATAACTTATGATTTAGGACTGACAAATTAAGGCTTAGATTACGATCTAAATAATCCCTTTGACCTTCCAATCACGTAGTTTAATACCCTGCTTAGGTGTACAAGATTTATTGTTATAAGACGGTCTACAATTCATAAGAATTTTGAACATATTTAATAACACGATATTTTTTGATACTTTTAATCATTTCTGTAAAAAAATATATTTCACGTAGGTGCATCAATATTTATTAAAAAAGCTGACTAATTAATATTAAAAATCAAATAACGTATAGTATGGTGTAAGTTATTATTTCCAAATTTGTTATAAATAACTGAAAGTCGTTTACTAGTAATTTATAAATTATTTTTATACCGAATGCGGAATACTGTGGTAAGCCATTATCAGAATCAGTAAAAAGTGTCTACACGGCTAAGAAAATGCGGATACTGTTTTAACGAATTCCGTTTTATTAAAAATTTTACATAAAGAGCTAAAAGAGTTTTTGTATGGTGCCCGAGTGTATTGCGGATTTGAGGGAAGGTAATTTCGAAGAACTTTACAACTGAAATATCCGGGAACAAGGAAACCCCGATAAAAATCTTCAAGTGCAAAGTTTAGGACTGAAAAATAGCGCGGACCACTTTTCAAGGTTTCCTATTTTCCGTTCGTGCAGATTCCTTCCATTCCAATTGCATCAAGATTAAGGTGGCCATTTGCGACAGCACTGGCGGAAATTAAATACATTTTACGACGATTTTTGCCAAATAATAATACGTGCTTTGAGAGCACTCACAGCAGAACCATTCTTCAAGATATAGGGATGATTTAGGATTAAGCGAAATGGAGCGTGCCGAGATTAAGACTTCTTTGCACATTTAAAATAAGAGATTTATTATCTCAGATCTGCTATCGTATTATAATCTAAAAGATAACAATTTTTATAAATTGAATACGGCAATTTTTAACGCTCAACTAACGCTTCTCCTCTAAAACTTTTTCGATACGAAATATCAATAAAACTAGCACATACACAAAGAGAAATATTCGGAGAGCATTTCTGCAAACTATAATTTTTATAAACAGCATTTAAATGTATGAAATAAGCGACAACGTAAGCCGATACAGAATAACGGAAGTTCTCAAAAGTGAAGTTGTGTCGTTGGAATGGCTATGATATCTATTTTCTTCCTTTTCCCAATCGTTAGCCTCATCATTCCGGCAATTTACAAAGCTTTAGTGCTTTCATGCAAAGTCTATAACACGCACGTTACACAAATTGCCCTCACGCCAAGTGTTCCGAACGTAAAGTTTATTTGTGGTCGTTACAATATGAATAGTATTTTGCTTACATACTTATTTATCTTGAATTGAAGTAACCGTCCGTCTTAATCCCATTTGAGAACGTTTTTTTTGCTTTATTAATGTGAAAAATTAAGTTGATCGTAGCGGTAAGTATAACGATTAAGTTACTTTTGCGATTGTGCTGAATTATCCAATTAAGGAAATGAAATTTAATTCGTGGTTATAACTTGTTAAGGGAGGATTTGTTACGGAAACCCTAAATTTAAATGCTTTTAGAAATTATTACGAATATTTACAATTTGTCAACCCTTGCATAATTAATGCGTGAGGTTAAATAGAAATAATTTCGGTTTAACTAAAAATTTAATTTTTTTATTTTCGATCTCTCAAATTCATGCGAGATATTAATTTTCAACTTTCAATATGTTGTTGACTATTTCAACAAAGTATTTTGATAATTTAATCTAAAATTGCTTCATTGTTAGAAAACTAGTTAAGACGAAGAAGTTCCAAAATTGACAATTAATAAGCAAATATAAAGTTTTTTTTGGTACTTGCCTGAGACAATGTAAGTCCCACTAGCAGATGTTGAATATAGAATATAATTTTTAATCCACTAACCTGAAAGAAAAAAAATCAGTTAATTGAATATATATATAACTCATATATCATATATAACTCATACGTAAAATATTTATTTGTAATATGTAAATTATCTTAAAAGATATAGTAATGAATAGAGAACATTAGTATGGAGTGGATTGTGTTTCTTCAGAATTGCGATATGCTTGAATTTGAGGACATGATTATGACGCATTCACTACGGGCTCGCAAATTACACATACGAGCCAATAGGCGAGTATGTGTAAGTTTACGAGATAACGTCATTACATTAGACCAATATTGTCAATTCAAGTCTTCTGGGTCCATGTTCTAGAACACTCGAATTATGGTAAATAATAATCAAAACTTTATATTTCATAATAAAAAATAAATAAATGGAATGCCCCAAGAAAGACATTTCTAATTTAATACGCTGATTATTAGTTTTACTCAAATTCTGTAATTATCAAAATAACTGGCAGTAAATAGTGTAACACACTATAGTGTTTTAAAATACAGTAGGAGAATAAGTGGAAGATAGAGAAGCGAATATAGGCACTTTCCACACACGCGCAGAAAGAAACGACAAAACTATACTATTCTGACAAGAAGAGATCGGCCACTTTACTACCGCGCTCGAAAATCAAACTTTCGCAGTGGCTGCTATAAGAACTTACTTTTAGGTGAAATTTTGTCTTTTCAATTATTGTATTGCTTCATTCGAATTTAACTGATAAATATTGTATAATTACTAGTCATACATTTATAATTGGAGTTAATATGTAGGGAGAGTTGGGGCACAATGAAACGCGGGTACAATGGAACGACGACTATTAATATTCAAATACCAAACGAATTCACGGGTTTCTGTTTTGAACGATTACAGCGCTTAGCTTAGCACACGGAAGACAGTGAAACTAGGCCGGTCTGCAACAATAAAGTGCTGAGAAAAAAATAGTTTTCATTAGTAGAAAGTTTCATTTTCTTACCCAAACACTACTGTTTTTATTGAAAAAGTATACTAGTAGGTATGTGATATTTTTTTACATAAATTTTAATCATATTGACTATTTAATACAGTTGAATATAAAAGGTAAATCATTACCAAATGTTTTCAAATTCGCGTTTGATACTTTTGAAACCCTATGGGGTACCTTGGAACGCGCACAATAAAACACTGCCCCATTGAACCTCATTTACTTTATTTGTTCTTTGTTGGTAATTTTAAAGTCATATTGGTTAGAGAGTGTACGAGAAAAGGTGATAGGGATCTGCATAGTGAGGCTAATATGTGAGATGCTTTTATTTTCCTCTAAAACCTGACATGACAATAGTGTCAATTCTAAATATAAAGTTATTGTTGTCAAGTCCATGCTTAGCAAGCAAGAGTGTTAAGGAAGTATTTTATTGGTTAATTATCTATTTTAATATAATTTATGATCTTACGTGATTTATTGACCATGTTCCATTATGACCCAGACCGGGCACACTATTGAACAAAAAAAGTATTTTACAAATACGTTAATATTTTAGGTTTAAGATTAATTTTTAATCTCTTTTTTGTGTTCAATAAAGAGTTTTAGGTCTGTTCTTAATTGTTTTAAGCAAAAATTATAAAAATATAAAACACAGATTTTTATAAAAATGGAAATAACCTTTCGTTTTTTGTATCCCAACTGTCCCTACATATGTTAAGGTCAAGCATCTAGCATTAGTTCATCACTTTATATAATATATTGGCCAATTTTATAGTTTAGTATCATTTGCCCTAATAATAATGATCAATTATGGATGCAACTTAAAAACCAATAATTCAGTATTTAATGGTTTATTCAATTACTGTACGTAAGTGCATATGTGCCTCTCTGTAGGTATATTAAATTACATTACAGTAAATTATGGTCAAATCATAATTATAGTTACTATCCATCATCTTAATTTGGAAATCTACATAACTCTATTTGTAGTTAATTACCAGAGCCTCGTATCTTCGTAGCGTTAATTAATTAAAACAAACGTAACATATCATTTGCGATAGCAAACGCGTAAGTGCTGAAGAGAAGGTCATTGAAACATTTGGGAATTAAATTCGGTACTTATCAGCAATGCAAGAAGCAGCTGTGACGTCAGTCTGTCAGATGTCTGCAATCCGGTTCCTCTTCATTTATCACATTGTTTCTGTGTCTGTCCGCCGAGTCGCTTATCGGGACCATTTCATCTTAATTCATCATTGTTCCACTCGCTCTGCCACTATCTACATTCATTTGTTAGCTGAGAAAACTTGGCCGAATGTTTGAAGCGTGGCATTTGTTAAAAGGTCGGTGGCGAAATGCATTTTCGGCCGAAGGTGGCCGAAAAAGAAAAGGGATTAATGCAAAGGGATAATGTTACAGACCAGCAGGTTTGATGAGATAGCCACCTCCATAAAAGTAAACTTTTTTCTTTCTAATCCTCTACGGCTGACCGTTTTTCAAATATTCAGTAGATTTGTTCTTTTTTCGTAGAGTTTACGTTTATTGCATCCGAATGCAGAATAACCTAAACTACTCGTTTTATGTATATCTTTTTATTCGATAGAGCGATTTTCTGCGAGTTATGCAGGTCAGATATTTCATTATTAAAATACAATGCGAGTTGAAATTCCCGTGTGACGCTGATATAAAGCAAAAAAGTGAAAAACTATGTGTGTCACGTTTGAATATCCTATTACAACCCGATTCTATTTTTAATTATAATATCCTTGTATAATCAAGTAGGATTTAAGAGGGGTCAAACTTGTATCCTGAATTTAGAGCAGGTAACATTAAAGAAGAAAGTATACAATGGTAATGACTTCTAATAAGACCATCAAAGTTTTAATTTCTAGATATTACTTTTTCGCACGCAAATATCACCATAAACTATATTTTGCGTTTATATTTAAAACACCTTTTGATTATATGAATGTAACGCATGTAATGCAAATCGCCCTCGAATATAAATAAATCTCCGGCGATAACGTTAGGCTAAAGTAATCAAAAAAAGATTACTAGTAATCTTTTAAATTTAAATCGACATCATTTTATAATCAATTACCCATAAAAAAAACCTTCATTTTTTATTTATCATACAGTAAATGTTGTGAACGTACCAAAACGGGTGAAAATATTAATCCATAAATAGGTACTTAAGCGGAAACGTATCAAATAAATAATTCAGTGGTTTTTTTATTTATCTTTAAAATAGGTGAAGAATTATATATAAAGGTCAGTAGAAAAGTTTGCGCATTATCCATTTTCTGTCTGTTTAATGCATTATCTGGAAAATCCGCAATTCTAATGGTCGAGTTGAATTATAGGTATGTAAATGTTAATGGATAAGCAAAAGTGATGGATTTATAGATGTAACAAACGGAACTCAGCATGATCCATGAAAATGTATACCTTCACATTTATCGGAAACGGTATTCCGATCTGCATTCCATTTTTAGTTTATATTCTTTCAGATTATCGTTTTCGACAAGCCTTTTACTTTTATTGGATTTTGTCTCAGATCAGTTATTTCTTGTGCCTTTTTTATGATATTGAATTAAACTAGCAGATAATTAAATTTTAAAAATAACACTGTTCAATACTTACACTGTTAAAGTCATGTCTAATTATAGAGTGTATTTTATGCCTATCTGATTATGAAACTACAATTAATTTAATAAAGTTTACTCTAGTTTTTAAAATACTCTCTATGTTGCTATGAAATATACACACAAGCAAAAAAGTATAAAAGTTTTATATTTTGATAAAAATGGAAGTTTAGTTAATTAATAAAAGATAAATATATTTTATTAGTTTATTTACTCAAAATAATTTAAAAAAAATAATAATAAGATTAAAATCTAAAGAAATGTCGTTCTAATAGAAATCTCGTAGATGATCTTTTTGTAGTGACCAAAAAATGAATTTTAATAAGAATATTAAACGCGTCTGAAGTAAGAATTAATATTTTTTAGTATACTTCAAATAAATAAAAACTAAAGTCAATTAAGCAATTCTAATGATACATTCTTAAAAAGTTTATTTTAAATAACCAAATACTGTCAAATTATTTCCGATGAGAAAAAATTTAAAGTAGGTATGTAAATATGAATTTGAAAAATTGAAGGTTTGGTGCATAGTTGCAAAGACCGCAATATTTTTATAATGCATTAACATTTCATTGCTTATTATTTTTTTAATAAACAATGCATTTTCGTTTCATTATTATTTTTTTATGTTTAATGAATAATAAATAGATTTCCATTATTTATTTTTAATGACTAATGTAATCATTTTTCATTTTTATTTTTAATGAGCAATGCAACTGTTTCTCACTACTCATTTTTTTTAATTTTTCATAAATAATAAATACACTTTAACTGAAATTTTTAATTTCCCGCTGTGAAAATTAAATCATGATCCCACAACTGAAGCCCTTTTTACTTAAGCTAAATATACGTTTCTCACTTTTAAAAATCCTGCTTCAACTTTAGTTAAATCGAATATAACCAATGACCGACCGAATAAATATAAAAATAACGTCAATATCGGTAATAATCAACTCTTTAAAAAATAATTTTGTGACTATGAGTAATATAATATTTCACAGTACTTTTTTTTTAATTTTAAAGAATAATCAGTTGATAACTCAATACTCATATTTTTTAACGAGTAATGTATTATTCAACAATATACATTAATCTTTTAATAAATAATAAGATATTTTTAGTGATCAATGTGTCAAAAAATAATTACCATTTTAAAAAAAATGATAATTACATTATTTTTTACATTAGGATACATATTTACAATTCTAGTTTGGTGTTGATTATTATACTACGTGTTAGACAAATAAGTGCCGAAACTTAGCCCACTGATAAAGAACCCTAAACTGAACAAAAACATACCCCAAGTCAAGTGGCCTTATGTGTAATATTTTTAAGTTATGGTATCGTAAACTTCAACTTAAAAATGTGTAATAAATACCTTATTATTTAGAATATTTTGAACATTTTTGTTCAAGTCTGTTATAACGATGCCATTAAAGACATATGTAGACATTATTTTACATCAAAAAAACCATAAAAATCCTATACCAAACATGTCACTTAGCAATAAAACACATGCTAAATAATTTCGCCCTCTTTTAAAAACATATGGACAAGATGATGTGTTGTCATTTACTAGTAAATTAAAATACATTAAGGACATATTGTATACAAAATTTTTATTGCTTAGATTAGTGTCAGTTATCACCCGGTTAAGTTTCAGTGCCTATTTGTCTGACACTCTGTATGAAACAAAGCAATCAAAGAATAAAGTGCAGTAATATTAAAAGACTAAAAGCAATTTCTTTCCAGATATAAGTTTCCAAACAATTTAATATCAATCCAATAAATTATAAAGTATAACCAATATTAGTACATAGAATTCTTAAAGTTACAAAACGCGTACACCCAGGCGACAAACTAAACTTTCTAAAGCTTTTGATAAAGACAATAGCTTTTGTAGGGTTATTTAAATGCGGAGAAATTCGGTATAATCCAGACAGACCCACCGAATATTTTAATTTTAAATTATGCTTTGTGTTCCTAGGGACTTTAAAAATAAACAAACTTTACCAAACAAACGGAACAAAAAAAATTCTTATTCTTTTCATTTCTTGCATATTTTGTATTTGAAATTATCTTTAGACTCTCCTTCGCCCCAATAAATTTTAGAACGTGTCCAAAAACTACACCTTGTAAATACATAAATTAGTGTTAGTGGTGCTTGAAGACCAAGAGTGGTAAACGAACGTCTATTTCTCAATTGAAGCGACTCAACATTAGTTATGAAATTTCTGAATCTCTAATATTAAAAAAATTCATTCTTTAAACGCAGGTAAATATAAAATTTTAAAAAGTTTTTTCTTAAATTGTTTAATTGCACGTATTAGATTTTTAATTGTTCCACGTTTTACGATTACTATTATTACATAAGATAGTAAAGGTAACCAAGGAACATAGATTTATTTTCAGAGATAGGTTCCATGCATAGGGACTGTTTGATATGAGAAACTTTGATTAAATTAAGGTCATTACATACTTAACTCCATAGTGCACGTAGAATACCTAAACGTAAAATTTCGGAAGCAAATTTCTAAGCGTTTAGAATTCTACAGATAGGAGAACGATTCATTCTCTTAGGATCGTTTATTAAAATGAAAGCCTTTATAATCCTGCACTAGGGTTATGTAAATCGCTAGATTTAGTTATTCATCTGACGGTAGCACCCATGTTCTTTAACACATGGATGCATTTAAGCATAGTTTAACGGCTTTCATAACTATAATTGGATTGAATGACCTATCCTTTTGTACAGCGGAACGTTCGTGTTATCGCCTGCTACGCCAAAGTTAATGCAAAGCTAATTATAGTACAATATCCCAATTTTCGTCCTGCACAAATAGCAGAATATAATAAAATCAAAAGGGAGGTCAACCTAAAGTCGATTATAAGAAATCCCTAGTCGACCAACAAATAAAATTTAAGTTAAAAAATTCCAAAATTCCTAAAAGAGAAGAAATACTAAAGTAATTTCGAAGGTTCTTAGGAACTCGCTTTTAAAAGAATGGACGGTCGCTTCGTAAGATTTGATTATAGATTGCTAAAGATCGGAATTCCGAAAACGATTTATCAAGCACGATTTGACCAACGTTATCCTATAGGAACGATATTATCGACTAATACCTGTGCAAAAGATCGCTGAAAAAGCAAGCAGTTTTTAAAAGTACAATTTTAGGGCTTCTATAGTCTATAAATGTCTAGGACGGATCTACCACAAAAATCCGTACGAGGATTCTGTAACTTGAATAGCTGGAAGCCATGCAAAGCTCAATATAAAATGCAGAAAAAAATTTACCTATCTAAATAAAATCGCTAAACAGGATATCTCAGGTTGAAACATAACAAAGAGCTCAATAATTCACAGAAAAACGATAACAAAAAAGAATAACGTGCCTGATTCGAATATCCTCTATCTGAAAGAAAGGAATTTACCTACACAAACGATTTATCAAATAATAAAGATCTACAAAACGCTAAACTCCGTAGTTTAATATAAAAACATAAGCTTTTTAATAAGGTGCAACGTAAAATGATGGTAGAAGATTAAAAATAAATGACGTAGAAAATAAAAAGTACATACAAAACTAACTTAAATTTCATTTGATGTTCATAGAGTTTGCAACATATTTCGAAAATCTAAAGGAGTACCAATACATTTGTAGACAGCTGGTGTTGGAGACGTGCTCCGCTTTAAAAATTTACTTTAAGTATTTGTCTATGGAGTATAAAATTGTAAAAGTATATTGGATATTCATAAAACGAATTTGATAAATGGAATAATAGTCCGCAAATATTTTCAAAAATTGAATTTTACTGCCTTTAATATCATATATGCACATGTAAAACGTTTATGGTTTGTTTTGGGTTTAAAGAAATTTAATAACATTTAGGACTCGAAATATGAGCTGTACTAATTTCGGTAATAAACAAAAACGTGAAAGATTTTTAATGTTGGTTTTATAACAAGGAAAAGAAAATACTTTTGTAAATTGCTGCAATTAATAATTAGAGTGTTTTTAAGCAGATGGATTTTATAAGTGGTTGTAAGATGACGTTGAAAAATTGCAAACATAATTTCTTTAAATCAAAATATGAAAATTTCAAAGTAACATTTTGCATAAGAAAATTGCCAATAAATCTTGAGATAAAAACATTGATTTACGAGAATGCTGTTTTAGTGTAATTAAACTTCTAGACGACTTTTAACAAATCAGCGAAAATTAATCCAAAATAAAATATAATGTTCATTAATTTTTAATAATATATGGTATTTCATAACAATGCTTTCATTTTAATTTTACGAAAATATTATCAATATAATGCGAATAATTCATTCTACAAAAATATGAGAGCTACATAAATTCATATGAAAGCAATACTAAAAAAGAATGGTACTTAGTTGTTCTGTTCTAAAATAATTTTTATAGGTAAAATCTGTACTACTTTTAATCAGAATGTTTAACTAATTTTTTGGATATTTACTTAAAAAAAATAAAATATATAATTTCCATTTTATAAATAAATGCATATTTCGATAATAAAATAAATAAGCATTTCTTCTTCTTCTTCGTTAAGCTAGGAATTCCTTCCTGTTTAATAATAAGCGTTTAAGATTATTAATTTTGTGAATAAAATTAATAATTTTAAATGCGTACTTTCGATTAAGTTTAGGAATCTATATGTTTGAATTCATTTAATTATACAGGGTGTCAGATAAATAGGTACTGAGACTTAACCGAGGGATTCATTGCTAACTTATTTCATTGTTTGAATATTATGTTTCACAATAAACGTCAATTAAGGATGTACGAGCAGGGTACTGGGTGGGGATAGACCGGTCCGGGCACACGGTAAAGAGGTTATGGCCGCAGCATTGCGTATGGCAACACTGTGATTATTATGATTATTAAGGATGTACGAGCAGGGTACTGGGTGGAGATAGACTAGTCCGGGCGCGCGGTAAAGAGGTTTACCAGAATTCCTACAATTAGGTTAGTATTTTTGACACTTACTTTGCTTTAATGGTCTGTAGTGTTGCCATTTAGTTTAAGAGCTAACAAAAATAAGCTAATTTTCCTAAATATCTCTTAATTTAGTCGGTTTAGTATGATTTTTTATTTTTTTAATATCTTTATGAATGTCTTAACATTTAATTAGATAGTTTTATTTTCATATTCTGGGACGAATTTGGGTGAAAATTATGAAAACATGTCGTCTATCCGTCACTTTGCCATAAGACTAATGTTAAATATGCTTACTTTTGAAATCAATTATTTCTTTAAATAGTCGGTTAACCCTCTTCAATTTTTGAGGATTTGTTTAGACATATTTAAACTACATATAAAAAAAAATCAAGCATTTTGAGCCAAATCACTTTCGTGCTCGTACATCCTTAAGATTGTTTATTTTACATATATTTCATCATTTAGTTATCACGTTTCAGAATAAATGTGCAAAATTTTGGTATTAAAAAAATCTTATGTTACCCGTGAAGTGATTCAAATAAGCAACTTTATTTCACGTCTCCATTTTGAGGCATTGTTGCCAAGCCTATTTCGCCTATTTCAATACATATATGATAGATAAGCGATATCTATAGTACTTTTAAATTTACAAAAATCTACATGTGGCTTTAATTTGAACAAAAATTTGAACTATTCTAAATAATAAGGTATTTATTACACATTTTTAAATCGAAGTTTACGATACTAGCTGTATTTCGCAAAAATTAATAAGTTGTAAGAAAATTGCCCACAAACAAAAATAATTTCTATACCACAAGAAAAACTCTTTGGATCAATGTGTTTATATTGTCCATAAAATAATAGTTTTATTGTATTTCGTCATCAATGTTTGAAGATAAAATCAGGCAAGAAATGAACACATTTTTGTAACATAACCTATACACATGAGGCGTTGCGAAGTGTTAAAAAGACAACTATTTATTCAATTTGGTTGGTACAAAAATAAACCTTTAATCTCACAAAACGTAGTGGCAAAAACATTCATTCCTTTGATGTTCCTTAGGTATCTAGTATAAAACCCAATAATTCTTGACGAAAATGAAACACAAAGAATAATAAAAGAAAATATAATCATTTCAGTACAATGGAATGTGATAGAGTCGCGTCAGTTTTTTTAAGTCTTCATCGAACTAAAGTTCAATTTTATCTACACGAATGCATTCTGTTCTGACCTCAAACAACGCCAGAAGGTCATTTAATAATAATAAATTTTAGATTAGACGATATTTGCTGAGCAATACGCGTATCTATTATTAGATATTATAAAACAAAATATAAAACAGGACGGTGTACCTATACAAACATCTCCTCTTTATAAATATTAATTAAAAATTAAAAGAAGAAAACTTTTCCAGTTTGACTGTAAATTGCAAAATAAATGTGGTGTAAATAAGCCAAAAGTAAGTTTAGCATAACCCAATTTCAAGTTAAATTTTAAGATTTACAAAAGATTATTACTTTTTTAGACTCATAAGAACACCGATCTTGAAATATTACACCATAAAAACATCTATAAAAGAACAACGTGATAATAATTAGTTGCCCGCCAAATTTCAAAAATTCAACAATACAACAGAACGAAATAACTGACATTAATTTCTAAAACATTGTTCCTTTTTTCTTATCTTATAAGGTTAATAATAACCTTTGTTAAAAATATTTTTTTGTAAAAGGATGAGTTGTAAGTCGTTTTATCAACATATCTTTTTGTCTGGCTTTTGAAAAGTTTCTGCAATAAAAATGGAAAATTAAGCAACGAACTTGAAACTTTAACCAAACTAATATAAGTAATGACAAAGAACATATTTGCATATTGCGTGCTTTATTCAAATGCAATTTATATGAATGTGAACTATAATAAAAAATGTATGTTTATGACCCACATCGAATGTTACATCGACACAGCATGTTTGTCTACTTAAAAGATAATTCTATGGGATAAAGCTCGTAGTCCGCAAGAACGCGCAGTAAAATGTGGTCGTTCAATATCGGCCTGAATTTTGGCAGCAGGCCAACGGACTGTGGCTGCATTGCGAAGGAAGCAAAAACGAAAATTTAGGTTCGATTTCCTAACCCACTTTGATATTCCGTGGCTGGTACACCTCGGACACCGCCTGGGGAAGCTCTAATTAAAAGGAACAAACTACTCCAATAGAACGTTCAGAAATGCAAACGAGGATATGTACCCTAACTTACAATGCTTTTACTTTTTTACATACGCAAATTCGTTTGGATTTAAATTCAATTTAAACCTTACAAATTACCTTCCCCTATTAAAAAGAGAGCTAAATGTTTTAATGTTTATTTCAATTTTTTTTCAGCTTTAACTATTTTACGTGCGAAATTTCCAATACTTTTTGTTTGTCTTTTTGTGGAGAGAATAAAAGTCGATTTAGTTTATCTTGCATGTTTGATGCATTCCGTTATAAGACCACGAACTATCAATTTATTTTCACACAAACGTGATTCAAACACCTGAGGTTCCTCTGCACGTGTAGCTAATTTTATATTCCTTGCTTTACGGAGGATCTTTTATAGTCGCATAGAAGTTAAACCGTCTTTTTACCCTAAAATGTCAATTTTTTTGCACATTGTTATTCATTATTCAATAATATCGCACAGAATATTTTCAAGTGAACAACTTTAACTTTGTAAAGTTGTTTGCGCACAAAACGTGGTGTATTAACAGTTCTTTTTTTTTTTATATATTGATATCATACTAAAACTAGTCGTATTCGACTAACCAATAGTTTTACTTTGATCTTATCATCCTAGTTACTTATTTACTAAGAAGTCCCATCAGTCTTTACTTAGTTTCTACGAAATCTACACTTTTTTCACGTGTGACCACTACTCACTTTACTCTGCTATATAACTATGATCACTGTAATTATTGCACATTCATTATTGTTCATTACTATTAACTATACGAGTTCAAAAGATTTAATCCTTTTAAGCCTTCGTTCCAGATTGGTGTTGTCGAGAAGCTGTAGTACTTCAGGGTTGTTATGACCATGGAGTCTCTCCTCGTGACGTCTTGCGTACTTTTTTATTTCCTCCCCTACTGTCGGGATTTTTAAGTCTCTATGTATGTCGTCATTTCTTATATACCATGGGGCATCCACAATATTTCTTAAAACTTTGTTTTCGAATGTCTGAATTATATTAACATTTGTCTTTTTTGCACATCCCCATAACTGGATCCTGTATGTACAGATGTGTTTTAGTATTTGTTTATATACTGTTATTTTATTATGTATTGACAATTGAGATTTTCTCCCAATAAGCCAGTACATTTTTCTGTATTTCAGGTCCAATTCTTTCCGTTTTTTTTGTGTGTTCTTTCCATTTGAGCTTGGCGTCGAGATTTATTCCCAAGTATTTTGCAGTATTGCTATGAAAATGTTATTATTGTTAATTGTTATTGCTTGATGTTTGTGTTTATTATTAGTGAAGTCAACTTGAGCTGATTTGTCTTCATTTATTGTGATTCTCCATCTTTTCGTCCATGTGTAAATATTGTTACTTGCTACTTGTAGTTTTCTAGCTGCCTCTTCACTGCTATCTCCAACTGCAAGGACTGCTGTGTCGTCCGCAAATGTTGCTAGGGTTGTGCCTTCAGTTTTTGGTATATCATTGGTGTATATCAGGTAGAGAATTGGCCCCAATACACTTCCTTGTGGTACTCCCGCCTTTATTTACTTCATAGTTGAAAAGTCATTTTCTTGTTTTACCATAAACATTCTTCCAGCTATATATGATTTTAATATATCCACATATTCTTTTGGAAAGCATTTTTCAAGTTTATGCACTAGCCCTTTATGTCAAACTTTGTCAAACGCTTTGGCTACGTCTAAGAACAGCGTTGAGCATATCTTTTTTCCCTCGTAAGTTTTTTCTATGATGTCCGTAATCCTGTGCACTTGATCTATTGTCGAATGTTGTTCTCTGAACCCAAACTGGTGTACAGGAATAAGTTTATTTCTTTCAATTATGGGTTTTAGTCTTTTCAACAAAAGCTTTTCGAATACTTTTGCTATAATTGGCAACAACGATATAGGCCTATAAGATGTTACTTCATTTTCGGGTTTTCCTGGTTTAGGGATTACAATTATCTCTGCCACTTTCCAGATATCCGGGATATATTTTAATCTGAATGCCGCATTAATACGGTTGGTAAGCTTTACAATTCCTTTTTTAGGCACTTGCTTAAGTACTATCCCCGTAATTAGGTCGTAACCCGGTGCATTTTTCGGACTAATATTTTTTTTGATTTCTTCAGCCACTTCTCTCGGAGTTACTAACATGATTTCTTGCGAGTGTATTACTTTTCCATGGAGATTTACATCTTCATATGCTTCATTTGGGTGAAAAGTTTCTTCTAAATGTAATGCAAAAGCTTCAGCTTTCTGTTGGTTGCTTTTTGCCCATTTACCATCGGCAGTTCTTATTGGCGCAGTATGCGATATTGGCCTTTTTAGTTTTTTTGTGGCTTTCCACAAGGAGTAGTCTGTTGTTTTATTATTTTTTAGCTCTTTTAAGTAGTTTCTTATAGATTCATTCTTAATCTGCAGTATTTCTCTTTTTAATCTTTGTGCGAGATTATTTAATTTATTCTTATCATCTGGGGCTCTTGCCTGTTGCCATTGTTTTCTTGCTTTTCTTTTTTCTTTTACTAAATCTCTAATTTCCTTGGGATAATTATTTCCAATGGTATTCTTTTTAATTTCTGGTGTATTTGTCCAGGCAGCTTGTTGTATATCCTGTACAAACTTTTCAGCCTCCTGATTTAATTGCTCTATAGTTCTCAAAGGAACGTTTAGTTGAATTCTATTATGCAAAGTTTCCTGGAAACCTACCCAGTCAGTGTGTTTATTTACCAGCATCGGATTGCGCTTTTTTGTAATTATATATTCACTCAACGTTAGTATAACCGGAGAATGGTCTGAATTTAAGTCAAAGTTTTCCTCTACTTTTACATCATTTTCTGAAATTTTTCTTCCTATGAAAAAGTCAAGCAAGTCAGGTATCTTATTGGAATCCGTGGGCCAATATGTGGGTTTTCCTGTTGAAAAATAGATAAAACCCTTTTCTATTGCTGCTTCATGCAGTTCTTTCCCTTTCGTAGTGGTAATCCTTGATCCCCACCTCGTATTTTTTGCATTATAATCTCCACCTATTATAAAGCGTTCCCCCAAACTTTGAAGCACGTTTATATAACTTTTCTTTTTTTGGTTATATCTTGGTGGACAATAAATTGCAGCTACAATCAGTTTCTGTCTTCCAGTTTTAATTGCTACTACTGTGACCTGGTTTTCTATAGTTTGAATGTTTGTTTCTTCATAATAGGTTATATTATTTTTAATTACTATCGCACTACCACCCCTGGCTGTATTATCTGGATGGATGGTGTGATAACAGTGGTAACCTTTAAATCTGAGGTATGACTCTCTGGTAAGATGCGTCTCAGAAATGAGGCATATGTCTATTTTTTGTCTATTAAGAAATATTTCAAGCTCTTGTTGATGCTGTAGGATTCCATTTGCATTCCAAGTAGCTATCCTGATGTCGCTTCTATCCATTATTTTCTGTCTCTTGTTGTGGATATAGTGGCTTTATTGCCATTTTCTTTTTCTAATTTTATATTCCTGTCATTTAGTGTAGTAAGCATTTTTTCTTGTCGATCTATTCTAGCAATTAATGTTAATAACAATTGATTTGTGGTCTCATTTTTTATTGTCACTGTGTCAGTTGGGTTGCTTCTCTTGCTTATATCCGCAAATGTAGTCTGCTCGTTTACCTTTGGGTATTCTTGGTCACTTGGTTTTCTAGCATTCATTTCCAGTTTGTTTCTAACAGTCTTATTCTTCTTGCTTGAAATTCTTTAGCACCTACCCTCAAGGACTGCTGTGTCCTCCGCAAATGTTGCTAGGGTTGTGCCTTCAGTTCTTGGTATATCATTGGTGTATATCAGGTAGAGAATTGGCCCCAATACACTTCCTTGTGGTACTCCCGCCTTTATTTACTTCATAGTTGAAAAGTCATTTTCTTGTTTTACCATAAACATTCTTCCAGGTATATATGATTTTAATATATCCACATATTCTTTTGGAAAGCATTTTTCAAGTTTATGCACTAGCCCTTTATGCCAAACTTTGTCAAACGCTTTGGCTACGTCTAAGAACAGCGTTGAGCATATCTTTTTTCCCTCGTAAGTTTTTTCTATGATGTCCGTAATCCTGTGCACTTGATCTATTGTCGAATGTTGTTCTCTGAACCCAAACTGGTGCACAGGAATAAGTTTATTTCTTTCAATTATGGGTTTTAGTCTTTTCAACAAAAGCTTTTCGAATACTTTTGCTATAATTGGCAACAACGATATAGGCCTATAAGATGTTACTTCATTTTCGGGTTTTCCTGGTTTAGGGATCATAATTATCTCTGCCACTTTCTAGATATCCGGGACATATTTTAATCTGAATGCCGCATTAATAAGGTTGGTAAGCTTTACAATTCCTTTTTTAGGCACTTGCTTAAGTACTATCCCGTAATTAGGTCGTAACCCGGTGCTTTTTTCGGACTAATATTTTTTTTGATTTCTTCAGCCACTTCTCTCGGAGTTACTAACATGATTTCTTGCGAGTGTATTACTTCTCCATGGACATTTACATCTTCATATGCTTCATTTGGGTGAAAAGTTTCTTCTAAATGTAATGCAAAAGCTTCAGCTTTCTGTTGGTTGCTTTTTGCCCATTTACCATCGGCAGTTCTTATTGGCGCAGTATGCGATATTGGCCTTTTTAGTTTTTTTGTCGCTTTCCACAAGGAGTAGTCTGTTGTTTTATTATTTTTTAGCTCTTTTAAGTAGTTTCTTATAGATTCATTCTTAATTTGCAGTATTTCTCTTTTTAATCTTTGTGCGAGATTATTTAATTTATTCTTATCATCTGGGGCTCTTGCCTGTTGCCATTGTTTTCTTGCTTTTCTTTTACTAAATCTCTAATTTCCTTGGGATAATTATTTCCAATGGTATTCTTTTTAATTTCTGGTGTATTTGTCCAGGCAGCTTGTTGTACCAGGTGTGCAACCTTAAAACGGCCGTTTTCTAATAGATGGCAGTACGCGCGCATTAGGCATTAGCCAACCTTGCCTGCCATTTTTTCTCATTGCTTTGATCTTTGCCATTAGTAAACAAAAGACAAAGTCAGCAATTTCGGACAATAACGTGTCCTTTGATCACAATAAACATGTCGAATTTTGTGCCAGATAAAGAGCATTTGCGGGGAGCACTGCTATTCCTCTTCATTTGGAAGAAATCCGCCGCCGAAGCACATAGAATTCTTGTGGAGGTCTATGGCGACAGTGCTCTTAGTGAAACTCGGTGCAGAGCGTGGTTTCGGCAATTCAGAGACGGAATTTTTAACGTCACCAACAAGAAGCGCAAAAATCGACTAAAAGTTTTTGAGGACACCGAATTGCAAGGTTTATTGGACGAAGACGATACCCAATCGCAAAAACAACTTGCCGCGAAGTTGAATGTTAGCCACCAAGCAATTTCGAAACGCCTTTTTGCTATGGGAAAGATCCAAAAGATCGGGAAGTGGGTGCCACATCAATTGAACGATCGCAGATAGAACGACGCCAGACCGCGTGCGAAATCTTGCTTGATCGGCACAACAGAAAATGATTTTTGCATCGAATTGTCACTGGCAATAAAAAATGGATCTTTTTTGAAAACCCTAAGCGCAAAAAATCGTAGGTGGACCCAGGAGAACCCTCAACATCGTCTGCTAGGTCAAATCGATTCGGGAAAAAGACAATGCTGTGTGTTTGGTGGGACCAGAAGGGGGTGGTTTACTACGAACTGTTGAAACCTGGTGAAACGATCAATACTCAACGCTACCAACAACAAATCATCGAATTGGATCGTGAATTGTGCAAAAAAAGACCCGAACACGCGGATCGGCATGAGGGTATCATTTTCCAGCACGACAACGCACCATCACACAAAGCAAGATTGGTCCGGGATACATTGGATGCACTTGGCTGGGAGTTGCTACCCCACCCGCCCTACTCTCCTGATCTGGCCCTTTCAGATTACCATTTGTTTGCGTCGATGGGACACGCACTTGCTGAGCAGCACTTCAATTCTTATGAAGATGTTAAAAAATGGCTCGATGGGTGGTTCTTATCCAAAGGGGATGAATTCTTTTAGGGTGGAATCCACAATCTTCCTCAAAGATGGGAAAAATGTATAGCCAGCGAGGGCAATTACTTCGAATAAAATATTTTTCACTTTTCTGCGTTAATTATTGTGTTTTGCTAAATAAAAAAACAGCCGTTTTAAGGTTGCACACCTGGTAAAGCGTTCCCCCAAACTTTGAAGCACGTTTATATAACTTTTCTTTTTTTGGTTATATCTTGGTGGACAATAAATTGCAGCTACAATCAGTTTCTGTCTTCCAGTTTTAATTGCTACTACTGTGACCTAGTTTTCTATAGTTTGAATGTTTGTTTCTTCATAATGGGTTATATTATTTTTAATTACTATCGCACTACCACCCCTGGCTGTATTATCTGGATGGATGGTGTGATAACAGTGGTAACCTTTAAATCTGAGGTATGACTCTCTGGTAAGATGCGTCTCAGAAATGAGGCATATGTCTATTTTTTGTCTATTAAGAAATATTTCAAGCTCTTGTTGATGCTGTAGGATTCCATTTGCATTCCAAGTAGCTATCCTGATGTCGCTTCTATCCATTATTTTCTGTCTCTTGTTGTGGATATAGTGGCTTTATTGCCATTTTCTTTTTCTAAATTTATAATCCTTTTTCTTGTCGATCCATTCTAGCAATTAATGTTAATAACAATTGATTTGTGGTCTCATTTTCTATTGTCACTGTGTCAGTTGGGTTGCTTCTCTTGCTTATATCCGCAAATGTAGTCTGCTCGTTTACCTTTGGGTATTCTCGGTCACTTGGTTTTCTAGCATTCGTTTCCAGTTTGTTTCTAACAGTGTTATCTCTTCTTACTTGAAATTCTTTAGCTACCTGACAGCCTCTATAATTTGCAGGATGTTCTTCCATGCAATTAATGCACCTCGGTTTTGCACTTCGCTGTTTTGTGCATTCAATAGTCAAATGTTTTCCTGCACATTTGACGCATCTTGGTTCACGAGTACAAAACTTCTGTGTGTGTCCATATAGCTGGCAACGCTTACATTGTGGTACAAGTGCTGGTCTTTTAAGTGCTTCTATTTTAACTATTGCATTCTGAATGCTTGTAATATCGTATATTCTTTTAATATCCTCTGTCTGATGAAATGTTAGCATGAATAATGACAGCGGCTTTTTTTCTATTTGGTATTCACCTTTTTTTATCTCTTTTCTCACTTTCTTAATGATATTAATTGCACTAATTATTTTAAATTTATTTTCCTTTAACTCATCTACTATCATGTCAGGATCAGTAGAGCTTGGGAGTTTTTTTACCATAACTTTTAGCGGTCTGCTTTGTTTATCTTCATATGTATGCCACAGGAATTTGTTATCTTTTAGGCAACGCGTCGCTTTCCTATAACCTTCTGCTTCTTCGGTATTTATTTTAATCTGCTCATTATTTAATGCTGATGCTTTAAAAGTTACTGCACTATCTTTTAGTACAGAGTTCAACAACGCATAGTCTTTTACATCACTTACTATTATCGGTGGCGGTTTAAGGTCTTTTTTTGTATCATTTTGGGGTATTTGTTTGCTTATCTCATTTTCTGGCGCAGAATCGGGTGTAATATTTAATTTTCTCTTTTTGTTTTTCTTTGTTTTTCTTACTGTGATCCATGCTATTTCTTTAGCCAGTTTTTCTTCATCTGTTTCGTACTCCCTATCAATGGCTATCTTATCCATTTCTGTGCCACTTTGTTTAGGTTGCCGTTTTAATAATTGTTGTAACTCATTAATCTGTGACTGCATTTGCTGTACTGCATTTTCTAGATTTGTTCTAGCCTTTTTTTCTTGAATCCATGCATTATATAATGCTTGTTCGTTATTCCTTCTAGTCTGGTTTTCCTGAAACAGAGCTTGGTTTTGTTGCGCTAATAGCGCTTCCCCTGGTGTCGTCGGGAACATTAAAATTACTTATTCAACATTACGTTGAATAGTTATTGTTTACGCACGAGTTATAATAATCTAAAATACATTGACATTAAGAGTAGAAAATGATATTCGTTAGCAAGTTATAATAATCTAAAATACATTGACATTAAGAGTAGAATAGGATATTCGTTAGCACAAATAAAGGAAGTATGAAAATCAGATACAGGAAGTGCTTAGATGTAAGAAAATTGTTATAAATATAAGAGGATTGCTTTTTAGAGTTAGTTGGTCTTTAAGTAATGTAATAAACGTTTTATTCCAAAAACGGGTTTTATTAATTTCACAAACAAAAAAAAATAACTTAATAAAATTTAAGTCACGCCTGTGTTCAGTTTATTAAATTTATTATTCGTTTACTAATATTTACTTACGTTGACCTCTGGTCGCGTATTATCGCGCCGTGTCTGGCTATCGACTGAAGCAGCATAGAGCCGCCGCTACCGTGGGATTGCGGCTAATAAAGATGTCTTCTTACTTGATAATTTCAACAATAGTTTAATAACAGTAAACACATGCGTTATCACTCTGATAAAGAATCAACTAGATTAAACCATTCACGTCCGTATACGAGTGCGTCTGAATATAAAGTGATTAACAGTTCATGAAATATTTTTAACTAATCTAAAAATTGTAATTTTTTATTTATTACACACAAGTATTTTTACTTTAATTAGATTCAACAGGTTAAAGCAGATCGTTGTATATTTACAATATACTTACAGTACTACCTCTGCATGTTAAAAAGATTTGGCGACTTTGTAAAATACTGAAGGGCAGTATAAAAATAAGTTTTGGTTAAGGTATTGGTGTGAAGGTTAGTAAGTGTCTCTCTAAAAGTAGGTAAAAATTATAATATTGAAGTTTTATTAAGATGATAATTTTGATGGTCAGGTTTAATTCATTATTACTTACTGTTAACTTGAATTATTGGAATTGTATTTGAAATAGATACATGTCACATGGATTTACAGTTCCGCGCACCACAAACTTGGGCAGCAATAAAAAGTTTCAGGTAGCTGGAAAATTTCCCTATTAATTGCCGTGATTCGGAACCCACGTAAAACTGTAGGTCCCTTGAATCTTTGAAACACAACAATATTCACAACAAAGTTTTAAGCGGGGAAATCGCCTAAACCTGATACAGGTATAAAAAGGCAAGAAGAAGAAGGTAGCTAGAAATAATTTTTTGGTGTTTAGGGTTGAGCGAAACTCATAAAAATGGAAAAATTTCTAAGATTCTGAGATCGTAACATGCAGAGGTAATACTGTATTTTGTTTTTTGTAGTAAAGTATAAATTATAAAGAAAATGAAAGATGAACGTTTAGCATAAGTTTCCAGAGACTAGACATTCGAAAAAGGAGAAAACCCAGAAAACCATGCGAAGTAGGAGTTAAAAAAGAGTATTTTTATAAACCGACAAAGAATATTAGTTTAATTTTATTATCTATTTAAAATAATATTTATTAAATTTAAAAATAATTATTTCTAATTCCAATTTAATTATTTAGAAAAAAGAATAATGCTTTTGACCTCTTGACATTAAATGGCGTCTGAAAAACGTCATTCAATTCATGTACCATTGTATATTTTGATGTTTTATTAGTATGATAGATGATCGAGTACTAATTCCACACAAAAAAATGGTACCAGTACTAAATCACGGTTTTATACAATATTAATAACATAAAAATAATATTTACTTTTTTAATTGTTATACAGTGGAACCTCAATAAATCAAACCTCGTTAAGTCAAAAACCTCTACAACTAGAAAGAAACTCTTGTTCCCTTCTCTTCAACCACCAATATCTCGATATCTGGAAATCTGAGCTACGATAAGTCGAATTAATCAGTATTTCTCTACAAAGTATTTCAGTATAAGTCTATTTACCCTTTATAACTCAAAAAAAAACATATTTGACCTCTGTATTTTAAGTATATCAATGTTTGATTCTACTACCTCTACAACTCAAAATTTTTTTCTAAGAAAGGTTTTATTTTGTTTTATTTTGAATATTTATTTTTACTGTCGTAGCTTTTGTTTGAGCTTTACAGAAGGAAGTCTCAAATTATAAGTCGAAGTCTCTATAACTCGAATTTTTTCGTGTCTCCCTTGATATTCGACTTATCGATGTTCTACTGTAACAACTTAGTAAAATAGTAAACATTAATATAATTTCATTTTTATTGCAACTGTAACCGAACTCATTTATAAATTCTTTTAACGGACAAAATGTAGTCTAAAACGCTTAAATTATAAATTTTACATAAATATGTACCCCGCCTGCATTAAAACGCCCTTACCAAAAAATTCGTACTCTTATTCGTACTCTTATGCCCTTTTCATTCTGGTGTTTTCATTTATGAATTATAAGATATCTACTTGTATCAGCATAGAATTATTTTTATTCCATACGTATATTCACCTATATTGCTTAGCCCTAAAAATTTATAGCGTAAAAGATAAAGCAGAAAATTGGTATTAAACGACAATATTTTTTTTACTGAATTGACAATAAAATACAACTTAAATTTATTCTAGAATAAATATTTTGCAAATAGAAACCCCAATCATAAATTTTATAAAGATAAATGTATGTGACAAATATGAATAAATTTAAAAGATAATAAACTATTGAGAAAAAAACATTTTCAAGTGTTTCTTTCAAAATGCGTAATTCTTGGTCGCATGACTGGGGATCTTACTCCGCTTTCCAGGGTTTCAAATCTAATTATACATCTACTCGCCTGCAAGGTAATTCTAGAGAGCTTTTAATACAACGAGGCCAAAACACGAAGCTGCTAAGAAAATAACCACTTTAACATAAGCAGCACCTTACGCTTTACACAGTGTGAGTAAATTAATGCTATTACACAGGATATTCTCTCATTTCCCCTATGGAAGTTAGATTATATATACTGTATAGAAATGTTATAATCAACTTATTTAAAACGCTTTACTGGTTATAAGCACCAATCTCTTTCCTGTGATATCTACTTCATTTTCTCCTTCATTTTTCAATTTGGTTTCAATTACAATTTTTTTTTAATTTCTGCTAATTATTATATTTAAATCTTTCCGCTTAATCTCTACAATTAAAAACGTCAGTTATTTCTAAAAAAGTTAAAAACTAATCTTTTTTAGAAAATAAAAAAGCCTTTAATCGGCGCAAAGAATGGCGTTCAATTAATTAATAACTCTTTCTATCCAATTTCCTCATTTTCGGAACTGCAATAGAAAATATCGAAAACTTATGTTGCCTTTGTACAAGTTCTCTTTTAATTTATCGAATTTTTACAGAAGGTTGTCGTTATTTATTGCTTTTCCTTGAATCCCAATAACCAATAATGCTGACTCAACATAAAAGTTAGGGGGATATAATAACGTTCGTGTGTGTCACGCAATGCGTGTTTAGTTACTTTGTCAGTTTGGAAAAGATTTACTATCCATTAATTACAATTATATTCCACGTAAAAACTTGTTTTTATATGATAACTGTTCTATTATATTGCATATCAGTGGTTACTAATTTAAGAGTTCACACTATATAATTAATTACCACTTATTATAAATAATTGAAGAAGTTAGAATAGAAAGAATATAAGTAACGTTTATATTATTTGGGAATATTTGAGTTTAAAGTGAAAATTGTAACTGCCAATTCGTTAACATATTTTCTTACTGTGCATAAAATGGCCAGATGTAGTGCTAATTATCTAATTCATTATGATTTCCATCCAGTGGTCTGCAAGAGCTAAAATATGGTTCCAAAAAGATTTCAAAATATGAATGTTACTTTAGTATTTTACGATTACTTAGGTTAAATGTTTCGATTAAAGTTTATTTTTACATTGACACAGTTTATTTTTTAATCTTGTGGTCCCTTCTAATAATAATAAAATCAAAGTGGTCTCGGTTCAAAAAAAAGTTGGAAACCACTGGTTTAGATCATAGTTTTTTAGACTGTTGTCCGCGGACCCCTAGGGGTCCGCGAGCCTATGCCGATGGTCCGGGAAATTATAAAAAATTGTTGCAAACATTTCAAGAACACGATGAAAAGACATCATAAAATCTACATTCATTATTTTTGGCAATAATGTAAGCACCATTTTTGATGCTCTTCAAATGGTCCACATTACGTTAAATGCAAAAATATTCACTTGAAAGCGTCGCTAGTAAATAATGTACAGGTCAATATAAATCAACAAAAAATTAATCGGAACAAAATTTAACGACAAACGGGGAGCTTTAGCTTAAAATAGAACAAAGTATACGTGATCCTGTATCATATACATTAGCATATTGGCGGCTCCATGGCACACAATAAAGTTCAGATACTAATTAAAGGCTCCATATTATTTAATGGAATCTATTAATTTGTTATTTTAATACAGTAAAACCTCTCATAGACGGACACCGGTGATCATGGAATCTTTGTCCGTCTAAGAAGGTGTCCGTCTAACAAGGGGAAGGCACGAGGTGGAAAATTCATTTCGGGATGAAACTCGGTATATAAGTAGTACACCTTTAGAGTAATCACCCCTTAAAATAAGAAAGCGCAATGACCAGTCAATTATGAGAAAAAAGCCTTTAAATATTCCATACTGCTTATATACCATTAAGTTTTTACGTTCTAAAAACGCAGCAGTAGCCTAGCGGAGAGCGTGCTCGACTACGAACCAGTATTTCTGGGTTCTAAACTCGGTATCGCTTATTTTTTTTTCAAATTAATTATTTTTAAACAAATCTATTATTTACAATTATCATTAATTTAATATAAAAAAATTGTTATTTAAAAAAAAAGGCTTTAAGTATTACAGGATATTTAAAATAAAGAGTAATAATTTAATTTTTCAAAATACAAAATAATAGGTAAGTATAATAATAATAGTTATAAATAGCGCTTATAATTAGTAAAAAGTTTACGTTGTATTGTTATTCCATTTTACAAATATTTTCGATTACATACAAGAACCAGAATGATAATTGTCATAAAAACATTAAAAACAATAAATTTTATCACATCTAGAACAATTAATAAAAGACCACTACTTGCAAGATCAATGTTCTATAAGCAAATCGATTGGGAAACAAACTTCATTAACATTTAAAAAGATTTCTTTATATTCCGAAAGCTGAGCAGCGTACAAAGGATATCGAATCATTTTATCAAAAATTGGCGAACTCAATGGATGATGAACTATTAATTGTATTTTAATACAGTCTTCTCGAGAATTAATTTCACGATTATGTTCAATTAAATAAGCAGAATTTTGTAATCGCTTTATTATATTTTTTACCTGTCTAAAAAAATAGACGTCACAAGGTTGAACAAGTGGAGTACACTTTGGAGGAATAACTTTATTGTACAAGTAGGCAATTCATCATTCTGGTTTTTGTATGTAATCGGAAATATTTGTAAAATGAAATAACAATACAACGTAAACTTTTTACTAATTATAAGCGCTATTTATAACTATTATTATTATACATACTTACCTATTATTTTGTATTTTGAAAAATTAAATTATTACTCTTTATTTTAAATATCCTGTAATACTTAAAGCCTTATTTTTTTAAATAACAATTTTATTATATTAAATTAATAATTGTAAATAATGGATGTTTAAAAATAATTAATTTGAAAAAAAAATAAGCAAGACCGAATTTAGAACTCAGAAATTCTAGTTCGTAGGCGAACACGCTCTCCGCTAGGCTACTGTGGCGTTTTTAGAACGTAAAAACTTATTAGTATATAAGCAGTATGGAATATTTAAAGGCCTTTTTCTCAAAATGGACTGGCCATTGCGCTTTCTTATTTTAAGGGGTGATTACTCTAAAGGTGTACTACTTATATACCGAGTTTTATCCCGAAATGAATTTTCCACCTCGTGCCTTCCCCTTGTAAGAGAAAAGAACTACAATGCATATAAAGCATATGAACTTGTTTCCCTTATCAAAAAAGTGTAGTCCGAAAGAAGGTGTCCTTCTAAGAGAGGTGTCCGTAAATCAAAGTTTTACTGTATTTTCAATTGCATAGTTGACTATGAACTAAATAATACATATAGGTAATAAATAAAATGAGTTAATAGCTGATAATCGTACAAAATATTTTTTTACACAAAAACTATTCTTCAAAGTCAAAAATAACATTTAAAACTTTGAATAAACCGTTATTAAAATATAAATTGGAAGTACTACATGGTCTACAACAGCGTTTCCTGAAATTTTTGAAACCGCTTTCGGGTAGGTATAGTTTTTTTGATAATTCGCGGTATGCAATTGACCTACATTCTACATAACGCTAAAAGAGTCTTCAGATAACTTAATTTCTTTACAAAAGGTAGTAATAGATAGATAAATTAAAACTCACAGCACAAAATACCTGTTTATAATTAATGCGCAATTTAATATTTAGTTCTAATGTTGAACAATTTTAATTCATAAATTCTTAAATATAATATCTCCTTTTTGTAAAGAAAATTGTAATAAAAATAAATAAAAAATTCGTAATTCAACATTTTCAATTTAAATTTAAAATAAAATAAGAAACTTTTAATACAGTAATTTTTATTAATAAAATACCAAACAATGAAATTTTGATTATTTCGAACTTTGTTTCTAGCTTTGCTTAGAACTACTTAATTTCCTGCATAAATTTAGCTTAATGCTGCATTATTCTAACTTACATTGTCATAACAACTTGCAAAACGACCTTTTTGGGATAATTTTATGTTGTAACATATGGCTTATATTAACAACAAAACTTCAAATAAACTTTATATCTCGCAGAAACTTCAGCAAAGAGTTAAAAACAATATTGACATACCTACAACAAAAATTAACGAAAAAAAATGTAAGACAAAAATCAGTAAATATTAGGTTACAGAAAGTCCATAAATTACCGAAAAAAGAACGCCAAAATTAATTATCTTTATTACCTGGATATAAAAGTGTTAATGTCGCATTAAATAATTTTGGACGATGATAACATAAAGCCGTAAAAATTAATATGAGAAAATGGGGAAATTAATTTTGAATTCCTATGCGGCAAAGTAATTTATTTCTACGTTTAATAAGTCCGAGAATAGTTTGTGAAATGAAATTTTGATTGTGGTTGGCAGATTAAATGTGCCAACGTGTGTGAAAATGCAGAAGCGCATGTGAACGCGCGATAAACAGATTAACGATTTAGCTTTGTCCAACGACAAAGAACCAGAGATACTAAAAAACGACATGCTTTTTTTCGTATAATTGTAAAATTCTGCTTTTTTAAAGCCAACGCAAAAATATAGGTGGTATACGTTTAATTTCAAACTGAGATTTCAAAGAAAATTCACTTCGCAGAGCAGACAAAACGCTTTAAAGCTATTTGCTGTTTTAGAAGGAGCTGCCAACAAACTTTCTATGCGAAGGATGTGCTGCTTTGATAAAATTATTAGTCGTTTTCTGTATTTACGTAAATGATCGGATTACCATTTTAATTTAAGTATAATCGAATTCCCTAATTCAGGCCATGTACTGCAATATGAACACGTTTAAAATTGGAAATGTACAGGGCATCGATCGGTATATATCGTATTTTGCTAATGGGTTTATAATTTGAAATTCTAAACTAAAAACCCGATCCACGGTTGATATTTAGGGTTGTTATATTCTGTTATTATTTCGTTTTCCTTCAATTGTAATTTGAGAAAAATCAACTAAGAAACTGTTGTTTTATTTCGAAACTTAACCCAAAGATTGCAAGTTTGGCTTGCAAAAACTAACTTTTATACGTGAGCTGAAAACGAAACGCATTGTAAAGCGTGGATTTGATGAAACTGAATGTGAAAATTTTTCAACATACCTGAATCAAAGAAAATTGGAGAAATATTTTTCGTAATACCTCTAGAAAAAGCAAATATAGTGTAAAACGTTATGCCTTTCAGCGACTCAACAGTCATTTTAAAAATGAGTCACGCGAACATATTCAGGAATATTGCAGCAGCATTTCGTATTAAATTTTAAAGTTTAAAATGTAATTAAAATCTGATAGATGCATCTCATATAAGAATCTGAAATGGTGCACGTCGTATGATTACATTAATGTCGTTTTACTGTGTATCATTTTGAAGTTTAAAAAATTTACAGTGATGGCTCGAAAAATTTTAAAACACCAATTTATTTTTCAGTAAATTTTTAAAAAAATATTTTAATACCAAAAATATTATTCTTGATATAAATTCAATAAATTAATTGGAAGCATATAACTACTATAAATGTCTATAAAATTAAGTTTTTTAAAAGTTATCAGAAATTTAGTTTATCTTTTAAATAGAGAGAGAGAGAGAATATTTGTATATATTTAAAAACTCAATATTTGTTATATAATTAATAATTTACTGTGTATTTTATTATTGAAAAACACAAAAAATTCAAAAGTTTCAATTTTAATCAAAGCAAACTTTTAAATAGAATTTATTTACGCTTCTACCTTGCTATAGGAGACACCCGAGGTTGCGAAGGGAATGATTGTATAGAATTCATCCATGCCGAATTCGAATTATATTATTTTAATCATAATGTTCACGTCCAATATCTTATAATATGTTAATGTTCACTGGAATTGGACACAATAAAACCACAAATTGTTAACTTGCAACGTTTCGTTTCTTTATTGAAACTTTATCAAGCAACTGAAAATTAACAAACTATAACAACAATAACTACAAGTATTTTATAAAATAATATAAATTATAAAATACCTTAACAACACAAAAAGGAAGTTAACCATTAAAACTCAATAATTCTACATGTGTCAAAATGAAAGATTTTTAAATATGAAAGATTGCAACTATGATTCTAAATAATTATATACGTCAAAATGAAAGTTTTTTTAAAAATATGAAAGATTGTAACTATGATTCTAAATAATTACATGAAAGGCTGTAACTATGATTCTAAAAAGAAAATTATTTGTAGTTGTATAATTTTGATTTAAATTTTATGATTAATTTTAGTTTTATGTTTTAATTTTATTTAAGATGTCATTATATATTAAACTAAGGCCTTGAGTATCCGAACGCAAATTTACAGTTTTATTAATTTTGATATAAACCATTTCACTTAAATTTCTTTTATGTATATTTTGTTCACGATGTAAAATGGAAACGTTTTCAAATTGGAATTGATGTCCAACATCAAAATGGTGCATAGCTAATGCTGTTTTGTTTGGTTTAACATAATTTATATTTTTACAATCATTTTATGTTGTTTTAATCTTTCTTCAAGTCTTTGATTTGTTTGACCAATGTAACTACTTCCACAGCTACATGGTATTTTATAAATCAAACCAGATTGTTGAAGAAGAGGAATTGGATCTTTTAATTTGCTATAAACTGTATTAATTGTTTTATATTATAAAATGCTAGTTTTCCACCTCTTGGTCTAATAAAACGATCTATACTACTGGACAATTCTTTGATGTAAGGAAATTTAAAGTATGTTGTTATTTGTTGGACATCTTTTTTGTTATTTACCAATTTATAATTATTTATAAATCGATTAATGAGTTTTATAGGGTAATTATTATTAATAAGAAGATTTTTCATGCGTAGTATATTATCTTCATAAAAATCTTCATGGCTTAACCGTAAAGCTCTATCCATAAGACCTTTAATTACACCTATCTTTTGACTCATTGGGTGATTAGAATAGTAGTTTAATAATCGCCCTGAACTGGTAGGCTTTTGATACCAATTCGTTTTTTAATTTTCCATCTGAACCATCTGAAAAAATGGCTAATGATTTGTTGGTAAAGCTAAATAAGAATTTGGTTATTGACAATTGTACTATGAAGAACTTAAAAAACGCATAATGCTGTAGCACCTCGTTTGTACGGTTTACGGAAAACGCACAAAGAGGGTTGCAAACTTAGACCTGTTGTTTGCTGTATTGGTTCTCCTAGTTACAAGATATCGAAATTATTACATCGTTTATTAACACCTTTAATAGCGACGTATGAATTTAGATTAAAAAATTCATTTGAATTCGTAGATGAAATTAAAAATATAGTTTTACCAACAAATTACGTTTTGGTATCGTTAGACGTGGTATCCCTATTCACTAATATTCCACAGACACTTGTACTGGATATAATTGACAAAGATTGGGATATTTTGTCTGAAGTTCTAACAATATCAAAAAATATGCTTATTGAACTTATCAAATTTTATTTTAATTCCAGTTATCTGTTATTTGATGGTAAGTTTTATCTTCAATGTGATGGAAGCAGTATGGGTAACCCAGCCAGCCCAGTGATAGCTGATTTAGTGATGAATTATATTGTTAAGAAAGTTTTAACCACTTTACCTTTCAAAATTCCAATTTTAAAACTTTATGTAGATGATAGTTTTATGGCTATTCCTAAAGATGAAGTTGATCTCACACTATCAAGTTTCAACAACTTCCATCCAAGAATTCAATTTACCATGGAAATTGAAGATAATTGTTCTCTTTGTTTTTTAGATGTAAAAATAAATAGAGGTTCAGATGGAAAATTAAAAACGAATTGGTATCAAAAGCCTACCAGTTCAGGGCGATTATTAAACTACTATTCTAATCACCCAATGAGTCAAAAGATAGGTGTAATTAAAGGTCTTATGGATAGAGCTTTACGGTTAAGCCATGAAGATTTTTATGAAGATAATATACTACGCATGAAAAATCTTCTTATTAATAATAATTACCCTATAAAACTCATTAATCGATTTATAAATAATTATAAATTGGTAAATAACAAAAAAGATGTCCAACAAATAACAACATACTTTAAATTTCCTTACATCAAAGAATTGTCCAGTAGTATAGATCGTTTTATTAAACCAAGAGGTGGAAAACTAGCATTTTATAATATAAAAACAATTAATACAGTTTATAGCAAATTAAAAGATCCAATTCCTCTTCTTCAACAATCTGGTTTGATTTATAAAATCCCATGTAGCTGTGGAAGTAGTTACATTGGTCAAACAAATCAAAGACTTGAAGAAAGATTAAAACAACATAAAAATGATTGTAAAAATATAAATTATGTTAAACCAAACAAAACAGCATTAGCTATGCACCATTTTGATGTTGGACATCAATTCCAATTTGAAAACGTTTCCATTTTACATCGTGAACAAAATATACATAAAAGAAATTTAAGTGAAATGGTTTATATCAAAATTAATAAAACTGTAAATTTGCGTTCGGATACTCAAGGCCTTATTTATTTATTTTTTATTTAAAAGGAAAGCGACCCTAGAACAAGTGTTCCTTAAGGGCCGTAAAATATCAATATATACATAGCGAGTATTAAAATTAATATAATAATAACAAAATCAGAATAACATTAAACACAATAAGACAATAAGGAAAATAAAAATGTTAATTTTGACTATACTATTAATATTGAATCTGAACAACTTAAACGTCTCTATCAAAAAACCAACGGTAACATGCAGATTTAAATTCTGTTAAAATAACTAAGGCAACAAGTTCTGATGGTAGCTTATTCCATGTCTTTATAGCTGTTAACAAAAACGAACGTTCATAACTAACTGTTCTGAATCTTGGTTGGTAAAACACATCATTCTTACGCTCAGCGCGATCTCTAATGGATAACATAATTTGAAAGTTATCATGGAGCAGCTTATCATGATGTAAATGCAACATCTTATACACCTGGCACATAATCAAGAATTCTCGCCTGCTCTGCAAAGTCAACCAGCCAAGCCTACGCCTGTAGGGAGTGATATGATTCGACCTCGGCACACCGTAAATGAATCTAATGCACGAATTAAACTTGCGTTGCAATCTTTGTTGAAGTCTACCAGAGATGTTAGTATAAACAGCACTACAGTAGTCAAATATTGGCAGTATCAGCGCAGTAACCAGTCTTCTTCGCATCTCAGTATTTAATACACCACTATTCATCTTTAGACGCGCTAAGCATCCCATAGCCTGGTTACTGACTGACACTATCTGCTCATGCCATGACAGAGTACTGTTTATTATAATACCAAGGTACTTTATAGAAGTAACATAATCAATTGGTACCCCATTTACTACAACTTTTAGTGCATTTAAACACGCTGAATTTTTCACATGTTGCGGACTTCCAAAAAATGCAAGCCTTTGTTTTACTTGCATTAAGCCTAAGTAAGTTGTTACAACACCAAGCCTCTATCTTCAAAATAGTATCGTTAATGCACTCAACAGACTGCCTAATTTCAGATATTTTACAGGTATTATAAATCACTAAATCATCAGCATAAAAAATATGATTGCAGTCAATAAGTTTACCAAGGTCAGTCACAAACAAGGTATATAACAGCGGGCCAAGGACGCTACCCTGCGGAACACCACTACGCACCGATTTCCACGAAGATAGCACCTCTTCAATCTTCACTGCTTGTCGCCTATCACTCAAGTACGAGCTAAACCACTTCAGGACATTCTCCGATAAATTTAGATCCTTAAGCTTTAACAAAACCAGTTTAATATATAATGACATCTTAAATAAAATTAAAACATAAAACTAAAATTAATCATAAAATTTAAATCAAAATTATACAACTACAAATAATTTTCTTTTTAGAATCATAGTTACAGCCTTTCATGTAATTATTTAGAATCATAGTTACAATCTTTCATATTTTTTAAAAAAAACTTTCATTTTGACGTATATAATTATTTAGAATCATAGTTGCAATCTTTCATATTTAAAAATCTTTCATTTTGACACATGTAGAATTATTGAGTTTTAATGGTTAACTTCCTTTTTGTGTTGTTAAGGTATTTTATAATTTATATTATTTTATAAAATACTTGTAGTTATTGTTGTTATAGTTTGTTAATTTTCAGTTGCTTGATAAAGTTTCAATAAAGAAACGAAACGTTGCAAGTTAACAATTTGTGGTTTTATTGTGTCCAATTCCAGTGAACATTAACATATATTATTTTAATTTTTTTTCCACATTTCAATATTTTATTAAACATTCCCATCATTTTTCAAAATTCGTTTATTAGAGGCGTCTAAATTAGTTCTGTAATTTGACAAAATATGTTTTGGGTAACCTTTGTTCTTAAACAGGAAAATTCAGAAAATTTGTAACCCTCATAAGCTTCAATGTTATAGTATTTTGTGCAATAAGTGCGAGAAATTGTCAATTGCACACGAGAGCAGAGTTGAGCACACGAACAAAGTGAGTGCGCTCATCCGCTCGAGTGAACAATAGACAATCGCACAAATTGCACGTGCCATTTTTGATCACTCATACAGTGATAATAATAATAACTTTAGTATTGAAATTGAAGAAATATTTATCATCTGCCACTTTAGAGATGGCTCTAGCATCCATTTGCAAGTTTTATTTAATCCTTGAGTATTTATTACCATTTGCTAAATACTGAATTGGTAAAGAGTTACTTTGCGCACGAAATAACGTGCGGTAACATAGTACTTTCCAGGCATGAGCAATTTTCTATTTTTACGCTTCCCTTTATTAGAAACCATAACAAAATATATGTCTTTTTAATAACCACCAAACGTTCTTTTAATTAAGGAACTTCCGGCCGCTCTTTAGCAATCACCTGAAGAAAATTTCACAATCGGTTTTTTAACACCTCTGTTTCTAGTCTCTTTCTAACTTGAAACAGATTAATTAACTCATTGCTTATCTTATAATTATAATTGTTCTTCTAGTTAACCATTGATTTTATAAAACAAATTTATTCTTATTTATTTATATTTTAATTTTTAAAATAATTATAACCTAAAGCTTTTACTCATTCAATTAATTTTTCAGACAAAATAGTTGTTTCAAACAATATCTAACAATTTAATTAAATTTTTTTTTCAAAATCCTGTATCATCATTTTATGCAACGCGATATTAAATGAACATTAATACTTGTAAGCACAAATTTCAATGTAAATGTAAATTTCCGGTTTTATTGCAAACTTATTCAAAAGAATTGTGTTTTTCATTTCAAATTTAATTTTGGCCACATCAAGTATGTAAAAATGCTTATAACGGTTATAAAAAAACCTTCAAAAAGACTACAGAGAATAACATTAAAATTAATTAGCCAAGCGTAGGATTAAAGGAAAATCGATAACAACCACGTATACAAAACTAAATAAAAAAACAAGCAATCATTTAGAAATGTAAGTGTTGTAATTGCATTTGTAGAGCAGAAAATTGATACGTAGAAAATCAGAATAATGCACAAATAATTGTACATATCGATTTACTTAAACTTTCTCCTAGAGTTTCAGTTGCATTGTTTGTTCTGTCAACTACAATTCTTGCAAAGATCCGAATTAAATTGCCATGTAATTCAGAACGTAGTTGTTAATATCTCGTACATTTCAATTACATTTCCTATATGTATACGTATCAAATATCCATCTATCATACATAGCCAATTTGCTGCTTACACAACTTGTCGTTCTAATTATTTTTTTTGTATAGAATTTGCTAAAAAAACCTTCTTCTAAGTCGTCCTTTCATGCGTACGAGACGAAAAAGAATTAGAAAGAATATATAATGTGTTTTTGCTACTAACACTTAAGCTTTCTTTTATAGCGAAAAGCCTTCTCCGGATTTTCGCGATGAATGCTGTTACTACGTTTCATATACAGTAGCGCCCAAAAGTGAGTGCCCAAACCGTTTTTCATGCATAACTTTTTGCAATCTCGGCCAATTTACTTAAAATTTTAGTATATTGTACAGTTTGATGTTAGAAAATATTATTAAAAGTTAACTGTTGCGCAGATACGGTATTTTAGGTTATGTTCCATTTTTACTGCAACAGTCATTTTTTACATATTCCGCGCCGTCACATTATTGTTTTTTTCTTAAATATTTGGGTTATTTTTCTGTTATTTTTTTTTGTGTTCGGTAACAATTGATCAAGTTTTAACAATGCCAAGGGTTGAAACTTCTCCAGACATTCGGAAAGCAATTATAGATATGAAAACTCTGGCATGAAGGCAGCTGCCATTTCACGGATTCTAAAGATGCCAGCTCGTACTGTTTCAAGGATTATTCAAAGGTTTGATCAGAGAAATTCTGTTGAGAACGATAAAAGAACTGGTAGACCACGTGTTACGTCTTCCCGGCTTGATACACGGATTGTTCGTCGCTCCAAAGCAGATTTGACTCTCTCAGCCGTGGATTTGGCAGCAGAATTCAATCAAAGTGAAGGTCTAAATATTAGTCGAATGACAGTTTCCAGAAGATTGAGTTATGCTGGTTTGAATAGCAGAGGTCCAGCTAAAAAACCTTTCATCAAACTCAAGAATCGAAAGGCTCGCGTGGATTTTGCAAAGCGGCACTTGCATTGGACAGCAGTCGAGTGGAGTCAAGTACTTTTCACAGATGAATCTAAGTTCAATCTATTTGGAAGCGACGGAATACAATACATAAGACGTCCTCCTGGAGAAAGATACAATTCCAAATACATAAAACCGACAGTAAAACATGGAGGTGGATCAGTTATGGTTTATGGCGCATTCTCTCGTAATGGCATGGGCCCCATCATTAAAATTAAAGGAATAATGACTGGACAAAGTTACAAAGATATGCTGACTAATATCGTCTTACCATGGGCCCATACAAATATGTCTTCTAGATGAATTCTCCAACAGGATAACGATCCTAAGCACACCTCCTCGATTGTCAAGATTTCATTGCAGCAGAAACAAGTCAGGATTCTTCAGTGGCCCAGTCAATCTCCTGACCTCAACCCGATAGAACACGTGTGGGAAGAGCTGGCAAGACGTTGTCGAAACAAAAATATTAAAAAAAAAGATGAAAAATTTGCCGAATTGGACAAGGAATGGAATGCAATGTCTGATTCAGTCATCGAAAATCTTATTGATTCAATTCCATCTCGCTGTCAGGCAGTTATAAAATCTCGTGATTTCCCAACTAAGTATTAAGCATTTTTATGATTATAAAACTGTTTTAGTGTATTGTTATAAAGTTATTTTTCATTAAATCGTTCTTAGTTTTCTGTTCTGAAAAATGCGTTTTTTACACAAATGAGTCTGAGCTCATTTAACTACCGTAAGTTTTTGTTTATCACGTTTTAAACATAATAATTATTTTTCTTATACAAAACTGTCTAACATACTAAAAAATGAAGTAAAATGGCCCAGATTTTAAAAAGTTCTTCCCGAAAAATCATTTAGGCACTCACTTTTGGGCGCTACTGTAACTGATTGTGAGTTTTAACCATTATACAACCGCATGGGTTTTTATCTATCATAAATAAAACTTATTGCGTAAAACGAAAGCAGAAACGTTTCTATTAAAGCACAAAAGAATATTCGTATCATTTATTTGGGCTTTTATTTATTACTGTAAGTATTTCTTTCAGAAAATAATTTGTACTTAAATTTATTAAAAATAAAATTATTGTTGTCTCTTCCAAACTTTGCAAATATGAAATTTCTTTGGTATCATTATTTGTTGTGCCTATTTTGGATAAATATCAAAAATTAATAGAGGTAAACAAAAATCAAAAATATTTTTATCTGTGTCCTGTAGTTTTTTGTTTTTGAAAAAAGCAATCCCACACAACCTTTTTTTCAAAATAAATGAAAAGTATACAACGTAATTCCTCGGTGTTGAACCAACGTTATTTTAAAAACACTTAATCTTCTTAACTCCCTCGACTATCGTTCTATAAAATCAATAGCATCAACATTTACACAAAGACATGATTGGTTTTTTCAATGTAACTTTGTCGAATTTCAATAACAACTTTAATTAAAAATATTAGATAGATTGAGATTAATTTAACCTCGAAAAATACGAAAAAGCATTAAGCGATCAATTTTTCTGAATGCTTTTGTCATTTTCCACTCTTCCATTGAATAAAGGGGATTTAATAAAGATACTTCAATACATAGGTAAGTACTATTGTAATAAAAACAAAGCAAATATACAATTACAAATATAGAAATACTATTATTTACAAATTTAACAACAAAATTTTGTTGTTTTACTTGTTTGTTTCAAAATTTAATTCTTTTTAGCATTTCATATCATGCGAATAAGATTTAACTTGTTATAAAATTATAACGGGTCGGTAAAAATTCAAGGCATTGCTTAAAAATGTTAGGTAAATTGATAAAGAATAGAATGATTGCTGAAGATACATACAATTATTTAAAACGTGTTCAGCTGTAAAATACAGTCGGTACTAAGACCCAAAGAATGTTCTATCTAGATACTTCATAAACAATTTTATTGAATTATACGAAAAAATAGGTACAATATGGGCTCGTTTAGATGTTTTAATGCGCTAAACTAATTGATTTAGACTCGTATTTATTTACAATGCTTATTTATTTACAAATTTATCTTCATCGCACGTTAGAGATTACTTTGAGTTTTACCAAAAACCAGCTGAGTAGAGAGCACTGACCCTAACGAAACGAAAGTTATACTTAGACTACTTATTACGGAAGTCGGTTGCGCTTATATGTGTGTCTCGGTATCAGTATCAGTGCTTCTAGAAACTTAAAGATTATTCACATCTTTAACGATATCCACACTCAAGGTCTTAAACGATAAATCTTTCCCGAACGCGTGTATAGATTAATGTATCGCGTTCGCTTACAATAATCTATCGCGTTATCTATAATATGAAATGTTTAATAAATATTCTCAAACGTTATCAGCGCTTGATATATGGACATAAATTTTTCTAAAAAAAGGCAGACTGTGACCAGGCAAAGGTTAAACTGTCCAAGTGCATGTCAAAAATTGATGTGATAGGACATGGTTAATCACTGACAACTTTATAAAAAGTTCTGAATTAAACGAATTCCCTATTAGTCCCAAAAAAGTTAATATGGCTCACAGAAAATGATTTTACTATCTATCTATTTTTTCTAAAATAAAACTATATTTACTTCTTTGATCGATTTAAAAATAAAACTAGTTTTAGTAGAATTTAGTAGCTAACATTTCAATTACATATTATAGTACATTGTTAATATACAAGAATGTGCTATTAAACCCGGTAACTGTTATAATAATCTATAAATAATTAAATTACATATATTTGCAAACCATACAAATAATGATATTTATACAAAAATTCAATATCTCACAGTTGAAAACGTGCCACTGTTACGCAACCTCCTCTGACTAAATTCAGAAATAACTATGACGTTGACTAATTGCCAGATAAATTAATTTTTTTTAATACTTTAAAGCAGGAGTGAGCAACGGGACAATTTAAATTTTAAAATTTTTTGGCGGGCCGGTTTGGCGCCGGTTTAGTAAGGGGAAAGTGGCATGAAACAGCCAAGTTTTGAAAAAGCCATTATCAATTACGCGGTAGTTTTCATACGAATCGTTCATGTATTATTATTTTAAGATAGCAACACTAGCCAGATATCCCCCACAAAAATTTGACCGTTCACCGTCAATAAACGGCGCCGATACGACGTATTGAAGATTTTGTCGTCGAAAAGTAAGGTTTTGAGTTCAGTTTATTTGTTTTCTAACGCCTATACGTACAAAACTAATAATAATATGATTACACTATAATGTTACAGATATATTAGGCCTTCTAATAACGTATATATTTTGTAGACTAATCTTTGATTTCATAGTAATTTTCGAGATTTTGTTTCTTGAGAGAATATGTTTTGAAATAGCCGGACTGCAGTGTAATGAAAAAGCCACCTTTTAATTGCATAAAATGCAATAACAATTGTAGTAACAGCAATCAAGAGTGGTACCGATGCAAAATTGTAATGGTTGGGCATATAAATCCTGTGGCGTAAAAGGGAAATTGCATTATTTTTGCTAAAAACGTTTTAAGTTTTACAATGATTGATCTCAAATGTCAAATTTTTTGACAGTTTCTTAGATTTATGTAAGTAAATATTTTATCTCGAGTTTGCGTTATTTAAAACGTTTTATAATTATATAAGATCTAAAATGATAGCTTAAGATTATTATTAAATAATATCTTCGTTAATGTGCAGTTTTAATCTTGTAATAAGAACATGGCTTTTTCAAAAATTGGGTTGGCTGTTTCAATACCTATAGGTTATGAAAAAGCCAAATTTTATTTTTTTTATAAATGATTAGAAGTCGAAAAATATCGTTAATTTTGAAAAATGTTTTATGACATTACGTACATAAATGCATGAACAATTACAGATTTAAAAAAAAAATTGATTTATTTATGTACTTCTATATTATTTATTCCTTTTTTTAAAACTGGCTGTTTAATGCCACTTTCCCCCTATATACTACCATTTTATTATAATTAATTTTATAACAATATATTGATCGGAAAAAGTCGATAAAATAAATTCAATTTTAGAAATGCTTGGCGGGTCGCATAAACATGTTTAACGGGCCACAAGCGGCCCGCGGGCCGCGTGTTGCTCATCCCTGCTTTAAAATATTGTGTAGAAATTAATTTCTTCATAAAATAGTAATTAATATAAACAAATAGAATTCAGGTATTAGATATATAAAATTAACTAAAAATTGTTAAATTTCCAAAAAAAGTAATTTTCGAAAATCGATAACCTGGTACTTTTTCCCCAAACTTCAAATTCGCCCTTTCAGATCAAGATTTACAATAATCAACGCTTTATATGTACAAAAAGTCAAATAACAAAAAAAATTATGATGGTTCATCTCCACATAAATTCTTTTTGTAATACGTAAATTAGATAACCCTAATTCAAATACTCGATTACTGCAAATTACTGCTAATTATAGAGGGAAAGATTATAGGAAGAAGAAATGTAGGAAGAAGAAGATACTCATGGCTGAAGAATCTCAGGGATTGGTATAACTGCTCCACAATCCAACTTTTTAGATCAGCGGCCTCAAAAATACAAATTGCCTTGATGATCGCCAACCTTCGGAACGAAGATGCCACTTGAAGAAGAAGAAATTCAAATACAAATCTAGATAACCGAAGTAAGATTAATATGTGATTCTAAGCATTTATTAGACGATAACTTTATAAACCATAGCAAAATGATCAACATTATTCAAATTCCACTAGTCCGAGAACAATTAGATTAAAATTCTTGTAACACAACGTGTTTAATGTCAAAGTAATATCTGGGCTTTTATTTACAATGCGCGCACAATGGGAATTTATTTATTTTATTTATTTATTTAAAAGGAAAGCGACCCTAGAACAAGTGTTCCTTAAGGGCCGTAAAATATCAATCTATACATAGTGAGTATTAAAATTAATATAATAATAACAAAATCAGAATAACATTAAACACAATAAGGAAAATAAAAATGTTAATTTTGACTATACTATTAATATTGAATCTGAACAACTTAAACGTCTCTATCAAAAACCAACGGTAACATGCAGATTTAAATTCTGTTAAAATAACTAAGGCAACAAGTTCTGATGGTAGCTTATTCCATGTCTTTATAGCTGTTAACAAAAACGAACGTTCATAACTAACTGTTCTGAATCTTGGTTGGTAAAACACATCATTCTTACGCTCAGCGCGATCTCTAATGGATAACATAATTTGAAAGTTATCATGGAGCAGCTTATCATGATGTAAATGCAACATCTTATACACCTGGCACATAATCAAGAATTCTCGCCTGCTCTGCAAAGTCAACCAGCCAAGCCTACGCCTGTAGGGAGTGATATGATTCGACCTCGGCACACCGTAAATGAATCTAATGCACGAATTAAACTTGCGTTGCAATCTTTGTTGAAGTCTACCAGAGATGTTAGTATAAACAGCACTACAGTAGTCAAATATTGGCAGTATCAGCGCAGTAACCAGTCTTCTTCGCATCTCAGTATTTAATACACCACTATTCATCTTTAGACGCGCTAAGCATCCCATAGCCTGGTTACTGACTGACACTATCTGCTCATGCCATGACAGAGTACTGTTTATTATAATACCAAGGTACTTTATAGAAGTAACATAATCAATTGGTACCCCATTTACTACAACTTTTAGTGCATTTAAACACGCTGAATCTTTCACATGTTGCGGACTTCCAAAATGCAAGCCTTTGTTTTACTTGCATTAAGCCTAAGTAAGTTGTTACAACACCAAGCCTCTATCTTCAAAATAGTATCGTTAATGCACTCAACAGACTGCCTAATTTCAGATATTTTACAGGTATTATAAATCACTAAATCATCAGCATAAAAAAATATGATTGCAGTCAATAAGTTTACCAAGGTCAGTCACAAACAAGGTATATAACAGCGGGCCAAGGACGCTACCCTGCGGAACACCACTACGCACCGATTTCCACGAAGATAGCACCTCTTCAATCTTCACTGCTTGTCGCCTATCACTCAAGTACGAGCTAAACCACTTCAGGACATTCTCCGATAAATTTAGATCCTTAAGCTTTAACAAAACCAGTAGATGATCGACACTGTCGAATGCTTTGGAAAAGTCAAAAAAACAAAGCAATGGTAACCAAGTGTTTATCAATCCCTACACGTATATCATCACAAAACCGAATTACGGCAGTCTGAGTATTTGCTCCCTTTCGAAAACCAGTCTGAAACGGATCCAATAAGTTATTCACTGTAATGTAGCTAATTATCTGATCATAAACACAGCGCTCAAGCACTTTGGACAGCGGGCATAGAATAGAAATGGGCCTGTAATCACTGTACTGCAGAGGAGACCTAACCTTTGGAATCGGTAGCACAAATGAATCTTTCCACTGCTGAGGAAACACTGAAGTAGATAACGACACATTGAAGAAGTCAACAATTGACTGCAAGCAGTAAGGCAGTAACTGCTTATAATATCTTATCGAGAAGCCATCCGGGCCTACAGCATTAGTTGTTACACGACTCAAATTTCGTTGAACATCTTCTGGCGTAATTGCCACAAATTTAAACTGTTTCTCATTCTCAACACACGAACAAACAGTCTGAAACTGCTGACTAACACTACTACCACCACCTGCTAACACGAAGTAGTCATTTAACTTGTCACCATCTAGATCTGGCGGACATATTGAAGACTTAGTTTTAAGAAGCCCAAGCCTTCGGAAATCATCCCAGATGACTTTTGGGGCTCGAGTAATTCCAATCCTTGTTTGCAAAAACTCCTTTTTAGCTTTGGTAATCCTTTGTTTAACTAAACGACGAATATTGCAGTACTCAGCATAGGCATACCCAGTTCTTCTAAAAATCCTATATAACTTATTTCTTCTACGCTGAAGCCCACGAATATCATTAGTGAACCATGGAGCAGGCGGACGAGAAGTTTTAATCACGTGTTCAGGGCAATTCCATCTAGAATTCGAAGGATACCTTGATTTAAATCAGAGATTAAATCATTTATGGAGATACTGTAATCCACAACAGGCAAACTACAGCTCAACAGTTGCCTCTCTATAGACTCCCGATTTACCAGTTTCCAATTGCGACATCTTAATTGCTTAAACTGCTGTCTGGGTACTGTAAAATCCACACAGACAGATATAGCATCATGTCCCGATAGAAAAGGCTCTAATGTCTGAGCAGAAGAAATCACAGTTGACTGATCATTTACCATACAATGATCAATCCACGTATCAGACGTAGAAGTATGATGAGTACTACTGAACGGAACTAAATACAAGCTGTGAACATTGCAAAAGTCTTTAAGGCATTTGGTTTCATAGGTATCATGTAGCATATTAATATTCAAGTCTCCAATAATTACAATGTTATTATATACCGGCAGAAGTACGTCAAAGTCTTCTTCAAAGTCTTTCAGCAGAGCAGTATGTGGTGGTCTATAAATAACACTAATTAAAATTTTTTCTTGTCAACAGACCACAGTTCAATTAATAAATATTCAGGACGACCATCCCAGTTATTGTGTGACCACGCAACAATCCGCGACGAGAATATATTTCGCACAAATATAGCAACCCCACCGCCATGCCGACGTTTCCGATCGTTTCTATGTAGATGGAACATGGGCAAACTGATTTGAGCATCAACAACGTTTGAATTGAGCCAAGTCTCCGACACCGCAATAACGTCGTAATAGTTAGATCTGAAATATTCTCGAAATTCGTCAATATGGGGCACAAGAGACTGAGCATTAAGGTGACAAATTTTTAGTTGATTAATATGCACAAGAACAGCAGCCGAAGGGAGTTGTACAGAGTCAATATTCAAATATTATGCTGATAGACCCGGGACATTGCCCAGATCTGTAGACGGATAAACCTTAATTGGTTCAGATCCCTCTTTCAATTTTATACAAACACTGGAACCAGCAATCCAGACATTTCTTCTATTAATCGCCGGATACTTCTTTATTACAGATTGTCTTAGCTTATATAACGTTGAAGGGTATCTCTTGCTGACATAAATTGGTATCTTATCTAGCTGCGGGTACAAAATATTTGCTGTAAAGTCCCGATGTTTCTTCTTAGCTGAGACAAAGGTGCCAACAAGCTGCGGCGACTTACACTTAACTATAATGTCTCGGCTTCCACCAGGACCACCTTTCTTTCCAATCCTGTCTACATAATGAAAACAATCCACTGCTAGATCCGGAACACCCAATAGCGAACCTAACCTGACCACAGTATGCACCAAATTACTAGAAGTCGTCTCAGAAATCGTCTCAGAGACTCCTGAAATAACAAATTGATCACTGAGCATCCTTGTCTCCAATTCTAGCTGACGTTTTTCTATATTTATGTCAGTAGTTGCTTTTATACAATTTGCAACTTGCTTAACAAACGCAGCGCCAGTTGATGACTCGATATTTGGCAAACGCCTTGACTCCAGTTTCGAAACACGATTCTCTAGCGAAATGTAACTATCCTGAATTTTATCTACACGCTCTGTCAAAGCAGTGAGCTTAGAGTCTAAAACTGTCAACAAATCTAACTTCTTATTTATTTGTACTAACACCGCATAAGAATCCAGAGGTACCGGACATACCGGCATTTATCGGCAATGAAGCCTTTGACATCTGATTTCGCTTGTAAACAACAACGAACCATAATACACATTGTGTGAAATTTATGTTTACAGGCTGTGCCAGCCGTCTCAGCCATCGACAAATCACAAATTTGTTGACAACACATCCCGCAGTACACAGAAGACTTTTCACGAGGCATTGTCGCAAAAGCGCAGTTAACAAAGGAAATAAATTAAAAATCAATCTTTAAAGACATTTATATGTGCGTACTCACTGACATACGTCGTCTTTTTTTTTTTTTTTTTTGTATATTTTGTGTATATTTCCCTTGACAAGATTAGAAAATGAATTTATTAAATAGGAAGCCTGTCTTGCATTCTTTTGTGTGACGTACAATACTTGTTTCAGGATTTAAACGACTTGTTTTATCAATTACTATGCAAAGATTAAATAAATATCGAAAACAAATTGCCCGATAACAATGCAATTTATTTATAATTAGTTAAGCAATTATCGGATAATTTATTAAAATGTCTTGTGACTTATCTCGCAGAACAGTAAAAGAACGTGAAGAATAAATGCGGGAAAATTATCACCGCACCAAGTTTTCACATTAACGCTAAAAAAATTTGATGTCCTGATGATATAACCAAACCTTGTACAAAAAGACTACTTCAGCAGACGCAGATGTTGATTTATCTCTGATTTTCCGCAACAAACTTTCTGTTAAAACGTGCTCAAAATACATTACTTTTATCATTAGAGTTATAACTTTTGTGTCAAATGGTAACAAGAAGAAATAATAGGAAATTAAATATGTAAATAAAAAAAAAACGAGAACCATAAATTTTCGGAGCGTTATTTACGGGGAAAATTGAATAAGCGGCGCAAGTCTTTCGCCCGCGTAAACAATAACGCTCCACTTACTAGCCGTAATCTTGCTTGCGACATACAGGAGACAACAACGGAAAGTGGCAATTTTCAAATTGCCCAATGACCCAAACAAGAAATCAATAAAAGCACAAACAATATTTCAAAGTGTCTTGTAGAATCCATATATAAATTGCTCTCTATCAGCCGTTTGCACTCAAACACAACCACAAGCAGGGATGTTCAGTGGAGCGAATTATCCACCGTGACAGCCTGAAATGTCCCCGAACTAGTCCGGAACTTATGACAATCTGCGTGGAAAGGTGTCTTAGGAGTCCTTTATTGGTTCATTCTAAACATCGCAGCTAAAGAATTATGTCAGATCTTAGAATGTGAGGAGTAGCACGTAAAATCGTCTCCCATTTCACAGTCTAATAAGACCTCTTATCTCTAGTAAACAGGGCACTCGAAGGTACCCAACTGTACAAATGTGTCAGTCATTGAAGATGGCGTATAAGAAAATGGCATCGCATTAAAATCGAAATTTTTCACTAAGCTATCTTTAAATTTTATTACAGTTATTTTAAATTCCGCGTTCGCCAGTCCCTTAAAGTAATTGAAGAAGTTCAGGTCGACTTTGTTTGGAAAGATAATGCCTAAGCTTAATGATGTGGAAACCTTTAGAATTATATTTGCCGTAAGCGGTTTGTCCTCAATGTTTATTGTTAGTGGCGCACACGTAATTATTTTAGCTTTTAGTTCCACTACTTTTATTCCATGCTTTCAATTTAACGTTTTATCAATTAATTATTTTATAGACCAACCGTCGCTTTGATTAAAAATTAAATCGATATTAATATTTTAGTATCTGATTTTGGATTAAAATTTATAATACCTAATAACAGTTAATTACGAGATGGAAATAAAATTAAAAAACGTTTTCACCGTAATTTATCCTAGATTACATTTAAGACTAGATAAGAATTGAATTTAAAACTTATTACCTAGATTTAATCTTCACTGGAACAGCTGCCCTATATTTTTTGCTTAGTTTGGTAAAGATTCAACGGGGGCATTTTTTTACAATAAAAGAAAATTGGGTACTTTTACATAACGTACGTACAGTACGTGGCAATAAAAACAAGTTAGACAGCTAAACTGCATTCTCCATTTTTTTGGAAATAATCGACTTTTATTTTTATTAAATTGTACATTGTGTTTCATCCCGTGCCATATACTATATTTTTCATATTGCCTGCAAATTACACGCCGCAAAACTAAGAGTTTTAATGTTTATTTTAATCTTGCAAATATGACATCTGTCATATTAATTAATGGTTAGATTGACAATTTTGAGGTTTCCAATAAACATATCTATTCTGACAGCGTTGAAGTGATATTAACTTCAAAACGACAAAAGTTTAAAATTTACAGTTTATTCGGTAGATTTTTGTGCTTAAGAAAAGTTTATCACATCTGTGAACTTGAGCGCATTTAGAAACCGAATATGCGATCATATAGCCAAAAGACTGCGTGCTGTTACCTGCATTGTGAGTCAAGAGTTCGCATTCTGACCAAGGCTCATTAGTGTCTAATTTGAAGAAAACTACTTATTAAGTTAGTAAATACATTTATAGTGCATTACATTTTTGGTCTAATAAGCATTATCATATTCGTGATATCCAATTATTTTTGTTTTAGCGCTATCGAGAAAGGTAAAGTGCGTGCTCTTGACTCAAATAACTGTACGACATTGGAAGACAAACCGAGGACAGTACTTCCTTCCAACGTTGACGGCAACCTTATAAAGACAGAATCCACGTCAATCGTCAATAAATATAGCAGTTAGGTTAAATACATCACAATCAACTGTTGCCACCACCTAGAGAAATTAGAGAAAGTCAGCTGGTTATGAGTATGGGTACTTCACAATCTCAACGTACAAAATAAAGAAGATCGTATGTAAATAGTCACAAGTCAGCTCTTGCAGGTAACAATCGAGCTTCTTTTAGACAAGATTATAACAGGTGATGCAAAATAGATTACCTATGCCGATATCATCCGCAAAAGACAGTGGTTTGATCAGAATTAATCATCTTTACCAGATCCGAAAGCAAAATAATTTTATTATGTTAATGTTCACTGGAATTGGACACAATAAAACCACAAATTGTTAACTTGCAACGTTTCGTTTCTTTATTGAAACTTTATCAAGCAACTGAAAATTAACAAACTATAACAACAATAACTACAAGTATTTTATAAAATAATATAAATTATAAAATACCTTAACAACACAAAAAGGAAGTTAACCATTAAAACTCAATAATTCTACATGTGTCAAAATGAAAGATTTTTAAATATGAAAGATTGCAACTATGATTCTAAATAATTATATACGTCAAAATGAAAGTTTTTTTTTTTAAAATATGAAAGATTGTAACTATGATTCTAAATAATTACATGAAGGCTGTAACTATGATTCTAAAAGAAATTATAATTTCTTTTAGAATCATAGTTACAGCCTTCATGTAATTATTAGAATCATAGTTACAATCTTTCATATTTTAAAAAAAAAAAAAAACTTTCATTTTGACGTATATAATTATTTAGAATCATAGTTGCAATCTTTCATTTTGACACATGTAGAATTATTTAGTTTTAATGGTTAACTTCCTTTTTGTGTTGTTAAGGTATTTTATAATTTATATTATTTTATAAAATACTTGTAGTTATTGTTGTTATAGTTTGTTAATTTTCAGTTGCTTGATAAAGTTTCAATAAAGAAACGAAACGTTGCAAGTTAACAATTTGTGGTTTTATTGTGTCCAATTCCAGTGAACATTAACATATTATAAGATATTGGACGTGAACATTATGATTAATAATTTTATTGTATAAATGGTGGGATTGTCGAATAATAATTATCCACAAGTTGTTGAAGTCAGAGTTAACCATTACTGCGGATAGATAAGTTCAGCCGCTGCAAAGAAATCCTTCATGAAAATCGTTCTGCACTCGTTAATCTCAAAAACGTCATTCTTTTACACAACAATGCATGATCATATATGGTATAGTAAGGGTGACCCAAACGAAATTTTAAAGCTTAGATAGTTTGTTTTGCCACATTCATCTTACTCCACGTACCTTGCCCTGACAAACTACCACATTTTCTCTTCCTTAAAAAGCTTTTGATTGGAAAAAAATTCAATTCTGAAGAACAAATTAGGCCGTTAAATTTTTTTTCTAGTTCACACCAACTACGTTTTATAAGGATGAATTCATAAACTGTCAGGAAGAACAAAAAAGATAAATCATATATAATAGTGATAAATATACCGGGTGTTTCATTTAAAGTGCCACGAGCTTATAACTCATATATAAATATTTCGGGTTCAGTATGTAGGTATGTACATCAGATCTTTACATTACATATTACACATCATGTCTGCACAGATTAATTATTCCACACTGAAATACAACATGTTGTTGTTTACCCGATCCCAGTTCGCCATGCCTCTCTGTCCCATACTAGGTCTTCCTCTAAATTTCTTCCTACCATTGTCCTACGTATGCCCTCATTCCACGACCTTCTTGGTCTACCCCTTTTCTTTCTTCCGGGAGGATTCCACTGAAAAATCTTCTTTGGCCATCTGTTTTCTTACATCCTCATTAGGTGACCAAACCATTTCAGATTTCTTTTCTCTATTCTTTCAACAATTGTATCCCTGCTGTTCATTGCATTCCGAATTTCTGCATTGGGTATATGCTCCATTCTGGAGATTTGTGCACTTCGTCGAAAGTAATCCATTTCAACTACCGATAACTTTCGTTTTGTTTCCGCCTTAAGACTCCAAACTTCACACCCATAACAGAAGACCGATTCTACCATAACTTCCCCAATCCTTTTTTTGTTCTTTCGCGATATGTGTTTATCCCACCACAATGAATTTAGTGCGCCTATAACCTTTTTTGCTTGTTGTATTCGGTGTTTGATTTCCTCATTTCTTAAACCCTCCTTTGTAACTAACGCCCCTAGGTATTTAAATGCATTTACTTGGTTCACTTTGGCATTATCATGAATAAATATTTCGAATTGAGCTTCTGAATTTACTACTACATATTCTGTTTTCTTTAAGCTGATCTGCAATCCCCATCTCTCGTATTCAATGTATAGTCGTTTAATCATGAGTTCGAGGTCATAGGCGTCTTGGGCCAGAACTACCTGATCATCAGCAAAGTTCAGTGTAAATAGATGGTGTTCGTTTATGGGGATGCCCATTCTCTCTACGTGTCTTTTCCAGTTCTTCAATGATACCTCTAGATATATATTGAATAATAGAGGAGAGAGACTGCATCCTTGCCTAAGCCCTTTCGTTGTTTTTATGGGTCTTGAAAGTCTATTTCCTTCTTTAATATATGAAACGTTATTTTTATACATATTTTGTATTACTTTGATCAGTCGAGGGTCTACTTGTATGATTTCCAGCGCTTCCCATAATATATTTCGTGGAACTGAGTCGTACGCTTTTTCCAAATCTATAAATGCCAGGTGTACTTCCTCCCCTACTGCTATCTTTTTCTCTAGTACCTGTTGTAGAACAAACAGGTTGTCAACACAGGATCCTCCAGGTGTAAATCCGCTTTGGTCATCTGCTATTTTATCCTGAACTTCCATTCTCAGTTTATTTTGTAACACTTTTCCATATAGTCTGCTGAGGGTGCTGTTCACACTTAGGCCTCTATAGCATTTAGGATCCTTCTTATTTCCTTTTTTGAAAATTGAAACAATATGCGCTTCTTTCCACTGTTTAGGGATTTCATTTAACTTGAAGCAATTGTTGAATAGGTATGTCATTCAGTCTAATAATTCATTTCCTCCACATTTTAAAAGTTATAAGTTATAAGTTATAAATTCATAAGCTTATAACTCCTAAACTAATAAAAATTTCAAAAAAAGTATAAATATAAAAGTGTCTTTAATTTATTCAATGTATACAATGGCCTACATATAAATATTGTTCTACTTCCGGTTTAACCGGAAACGGTGTCAACTTCCTTATCTTAAATATAAGGGTATTTATTTTTTTTTATATTTGGATAGAGCTCGTAGAGAACTTTCCAAATATGTATAACAAGTGACCTTTTTCTTTAAAAAAAATTTCAAAAAAAAATAAATTTCTATTACAAAATGTGTTGTAACAGTAAGGTGCCACAAGCTTATAATTCGTAAAATAATCAAAATTTCAAAACATGTACAAGTATAAAAGTGTTTTTAATTTATTCGGCCTATACAATGGCATCAGTAAAAATTTTGTATTACTTCCGGTTTTACCGGAAATGGTGTCAACTTTCTTATCTTAGATAGAAGGGTATTTATTTTTTTTTATAATTGAATAGAGCTTGTCGAGAGCTCTCCAAAAATATATAAGAAGTGACCTTTTTCTTAAAAAACAAATTCAATAAAAAATTAAATTCCATTTCAAATTGTGGTGTTACAGTAAGGTGCCACAAGCTTATAATTTGTAAAATAATTAAAATTGCAAAAAAAGTACAAGTATAAAAGTGCCTTTAATTTATTTAATATATGCAATGGCACAAGAATAAATTTTGTTTCACCTCCGGTTTAACCGGAAACGGTGTCAACTTTTTTATCTTAAATAGAAAGGTATTTATTTTTTTTATAATTGGATACAGCTCGTCAAGAGCTCTCCAAAAATGTATAACAAGTGACCATTTTCCAAAAAAATCTTTAAAAAAAAAATCGGTATAAACGAAAACGTATAGCGTAAACGTAAAATTATATCAGAAATTGTTTTCTTATTTGTTATAGATATTTGGAAAGCTCTCGACGGGCTCTATCCAATTATAAAAAAAGATAAATACTTTTCTATTTAAGATAAGGAAGTTGACCCCGTTTCCGGTTAAAGCAAAAGTAAAACAAAATTTTTACTTATACCATTCCATAGATCGAATAAATTAAAAACCCTTTTATACTTGTACTTTTTTTGAAATTTTGATTATTTTACGAATTATAAGCTTGTGGCACCTTACTGTAACACCACAATTTGAAATGAAAATTAATTTTTTTTTTAATTTTTTTTTTTTAGAAAAAGATCACTTGCTATATATATTTGGAAAGCTCTCGACGAGCTCTATGCAACTATAAAAAAGAAATAAATACCCTTCTATTTAAGATAAGGAAGTTGACACCATTTCGGGTTAAACCGCAAGTAATACAAAATTTTTACTTATGCCATTTTATAGACCAAATAAATTAAAGACACTTTTATACTTGTATGTTTTTTGAAATTTTGATTATTTTACGAATTATAAGCTTGTGGCACCTTACTGTAACACCACAATTTGAAATGGAAATTAATTTTTTTTTTTTAATAAAAAGGTTACTTGTTATACTTTTTTAGAAAGCTCTCGACAAGCTCTATCCAATTATAAAAAATAAATACCTTTCTATTTAAGATAAGCAAGTTGACACCATTTCCGGTTAAACCGGAAGTAATACAAAATTTTACTTATTGCATTCTATAGACCGAATAAATTAAAGACATTTTGTACTTGTACTTTTGAGTTTTTATTTAGGAGTTATAAGCTTGTGGCACTTTAAATAAAACACCCGGTATATTAAATTAATATCGTTCTGGTATTTAATGAAATGAAAATAAATATCTGATAAAAAAAGAAATTTATTTATGTCTAGACCTAATAACTACATTAATCAGATCATTGAAAAACCTTATTCTACTTAGTCGCCCCAAGAAAGGGGTGCCTGACAATAAGAAGCTTAGGTGGCTTTACCATGAAGTTCTGAGAAAGTTAGCGTTCTAAAAATCTCAACACGCTTAAATTAATTCTAAAATCTGTGACATAATAGCAAACGTCTCCAATTATTTCTTTACGGCTTTTATAGACCGTGTAATTACCTCACAATTATTTATTATCAAAATAATTAACATTATATTCCAAAACAAGGGTAAACCCTCGAGTATACCTACCGTTGTAGGATAATCAATAGAGAATACTTTGTACGTGTAACTATAAATTAATTTTCAGTTTACCGTTTTATAGGCAAATGTTGTTTTTTATTAACGAAACAATTAATAAAATGTCTAACTATACATTTCCACAATTAAAAGGGTGCCTAAATATAAGCTTTGCATCAATTGTGAAGCGTTAAAAGTTGCCAATATGACGGATTTGATAACACAAGATCATAAATAATAAATATTAGAAAGTGAACTCCCAGAATTAAAACCCACTGTTAAAACTAATGGAGCATTTGCTTAAAGTTTTTGACGTTTAATAGAGCTTTAACAAAATTCCTAATCTTTGGAAAAAACAACTCCGGATTTATTTAATTTGAAACAGAGAAACAGAGAATTGAAAAATAAATTAATGCGTTGATTGCTACCTGACATTTCATTTGCTACGATATTATACAGAACAACACGCAAGTATAAAAAGGTTAGTTAACTCTTATTTCGCATTTAAGAAAAAGTAAAAGCAATTTCAGCAACTTGAAACACCGGTAAAATTAAAAATACAATACCTTGTTAAAACAATTTTAAAAATTGCTTTTATATGGAAATAATAGTGGTGAAAAATATGTGGACACATAATAATTTACGCATAACTATAAAGATAAAAATAAAGAAATCTCTATTTACTTGATTTTTGAAATATAATAAGATTAAAGTGTTTCTAATAAAATCCTAAAACAAATTAGATTCTAATTTGTGCTACTAATTTGCTCACATCTGTCCTATTCGGCTTACTTTAACCGTTGAAAACAGGTCTGTAGCGCAACAAATAGTAGAAAAGGTGACCTGATTCTGAAATATACACCTAATATGAAATATTTCGATATTTTAAAAAATTGATAAAGTAGAATTTTTAAAAGTTCACTGCAACAACGTCCTCTTAAGGCTGCGCGCCGACAAACAAAAATTGTAACAAGATCCAGGTGGCGGATACATCGCGATATTGGAATTTTTATCAATGTTACGGACCCACACTGAATAAACTACTCACCGCTAGGCGATCGGTGGTTGAAACCACGATTCACGTTTAAAAACGCTTTGCTTTGAATGCGATACATTTCATATACATTATGGAAATGATTTAATTATTATTATATGAACTTTATTTTTAAAACAACTAATTAATATACGATACTATGATTATTTTAATTTGTTACTTTAATCTCATTCTTGACTATTACTACACAAGTGCATCAAACATTTTCTTGTTTGAAAAAGTGTAATAAAAAAATAATTTAGTATAGATGATTTACAAAATCATATTACATAAATATGATTAAAAGACCTTTATTATACTTAAATGGTTTTGCGCTTTTTATTTAAATATTCGCTGCACACTATGATTTAACGAAATTAACGAAAAAACTTTCGAAACGGTATCGCTGTAAATGTTTTACATGTGTTGTTCTCTACTCTTGTGTTGAACGCATATACAATTTTTTACATTTAGTGTGCTTGAACGATATTTTTTATATTGCCTTTATTATGAATTGCATTTTACTAAATGCCAAAACCCGAGTTATTTTGAGCAAAAAACGTAAGTTTTCTGTTCATAAAAATTCTTTGATTACAAAAATATTATTATTAAACTGAATTGCACGAGTGACCGGCATCCAATGGTTTGTTTGTTTTAAAACAACCGTTTATATATACAGGGTGTCCCATATTGAGTAGGCTAACATGGATATCTTTCTTATTAGTGGAGATAGAACTTTGGTTAAAAGGGCAATGTTTTGCAGTTTTAGGTGCCAATTCAGATTCCGTTAAGAAAATTGTAAAATTCCGAATAGTTACGAAATAATCGTAAAAACTAAAAATCGTTATTTTCTTTAATGTCAAATAACTTTGTAATTATAAAATTTACAAAAAAGTTTAATATAAAAGTTACTAGGTTTCATAAAATTCAGATAGAAATTAAGTCAAAATTAAATTCAAAATGGCAGCTTCCAAGAAATTGATACCAACTGTCTTATTTTAAATCGATACCATATTGGATCTTTACATAGTTAAATAGCATTTTTTTTTCTCTTTTCATCCATGTATAACAACCCATATTTAAATAAAAAAATTATTAACAATATTAAATTTTTCTGTTTTAAATCAAGTAGCCATGAATTATCAAAGAATAATAAAACAGCATAAGACAAGTCAATGTCATTATATTTATTTTTGACTGATATATTATGTTTTTGAATAATATAAATTATTACCTTAGAAATAATTCAAAATGGCAAAATTTTTAATTGAGAAGTATATGTTTTGTACCTACATTAAATGTTACCAAAGCTCCTACGTTGCTGCACAAACATACTTTAACAGTTTTCCAGAAAAACTATATAAAACCCTATAGGTTTACAGCGCGTAATTTTGTTTAGACTCAACGATAATTCTTTAATATTTGTTTATATAACAATAAATTATTGTGATTTTATAAATTTTTTATTGCAATGTGTTAATGTATATATGTACTAGATTTCACACGCGCAATTTTACACGAATTTTGTCCGCTACGCACATCAGTTTAGTCACTTTGGTTACCTGCTTAAAATGTGTAAATATTAAAAATAATTTTCAACCCTTTCAACTCAATATTATAATAACGATTTTTAATATTATATATTTTTACATGTATAATAAGTTAAATGATTTTAATAAAACTTTTGTGCGTAACGTTTCCAATACTAAAATTACTGCAAATTTTAATTATTTATATACTACTCCTGGCCCACAATAGTTGTCATATTTCGCTTTTAATTTTATCCCAAAATAACATTTTAATTATCCACCATAAAAGAAATATATGTATTAGGGTGCTTCGTTTTTAAACAATTATTTTTGCGGACCAAAGACAATATTGTTTTAGAACAGAAAAAAAAAATCTCCAAACAATCTTTAATTTTAATTCTAAGTGGTCGCTAGTTAATTTTAAATTTTTTTCATGCATTTAATACGTGAATTTACAGTTTTTTTTAAATATGTAGGAGGAGACCGGGGTTGGAAGTCACATTTTTTTCTTTTGTATTTTTAGAGCCCATGGTCTTAATTTATAAATGACATTTATATATCAATATATAGTGTTTTTATTCTAGTTTAAGAAAAAAAAAGACTTTCTCTACCATTATCCAATGAGCAGATATTATAATTATTTTGAAAAAAAAAAGTGCGACTTTCAACCCCGTGTATAAGGGATGGTTGTCATAGTGTCTGGGGTAGGTAATCACCCGCTAAATAAAATGTAAAATACAAAACGACAAAACAAATGCAAATGCTATTCCTAACCTATTCTATCGAACGAACTTAGGTTATGGTAACAAAAATGACAAATGTATAATTACAGCCAATCGTTTATGTAGTAAAACTCCTAGAAACCAATAAAAAAGGCCGCACATATTCATGGTTACTTTGCACAGGTGACAACTAGCCCCCGTTAACTTGAGCCAACTTTCCCCAAAACAGTTTTGGACAATAAACTTCCAAAATAAATTTAAATCAATGGTCATTTAAGAAACCATATGAATAATGTCATGAAGCATATCTTAAACATCATAAATACACGAAAAAGTATATCATTATGCAAAATTTAAATATAATTACGAGACTCAAAACAGATTCACAAAAAATTACTTTCACTGTACAAAAACACAAACGTATATATTTCTTATACGGTATTTCAGAGAGAATTGAAGTGAAGTACGCAAGGAGGTATTGTGCTCGGGGTTCTTTAACACGGGTAAACAAATTTATTAATTTATTAGGTTTGCTGTTATGGCTTATGGTGACAACCTACCCGTGACACAACCATACCCGGTCTCCCCTATCTGTATCTCTCCTGCATTTTATAGAATTATCTTGTTCTTTGCGAAAAATTGTAAAGAAAATATCAATTTTTAAAAGTGCCCACCGTAGAGTCTAAGCTGTAAAGCGATTAGTTTATAAGATAAATAAATTCCAATGCATAAACATGTAAAACATATTTGTATTATCGTATTAAAAATTCCATATTAAATTTTAAAATAACCGTTTATTTATTATCTTTACAACTGTTGACTGAATACCTTTTTTGTAGAAAATTTAATATCTTCTAAAATTATCATTTATCTTTTACTAGCCGTGAAACCATCGAAGTGATAGATCTAACTATGGGGCACTTTTAAAGATTGTTATTTTTCCTACAATTTTCCATAACAAACACAATGACCTAAAATGCAGCAGAGATATAAATTCAAATATTAAATAAATGTGAAAATTTTAAAATTAACTAATAACCCATTAAAATTAAAGATTGAAATTTAGTGAAAATTTATTTTTCTGTTTAGAACAATATTTTCTCAATGGAGCGTAAATTTAAAAAAAATCGTTTATAAACGAAGCAGCCTACTATAGATGTTATATGTTTTTGATTAAAATTTTTAGTTTTTTAGAAAATCGCGACCCTAGAAAGATTTTTGAACACGTCTTTAAAAAAGTATAATTTTGAATTTTTGATAAATCAAAGAGTTTTACACACAAAAATTAATAAAACCTAAAACAACCCAACTTCTAAGCTTTTGTGCTTTTTCAAAATAATGATATTTTTATTAATCAAACGGCAAAGCTTGTGAAATTATCGTAAATTTTATTTTTTTCATATTCATTTTTATTAAATGGCTATCAAGCAATTGAAGTATGCCAATTTTGGTAAATATTTTCTGGGAGCATACATAGATAATAAAATAAAATAAATTTCGTTATCATCTGCTTCCAAAATTGTCGATCCCTGCAAAAATATGCCCCCTTGAGAAGATATTTCTTGAAGGTATGCAATTTAAATATGTACTTTGTGTTTTCCGGTCATTTCCAATTGTTCAAGAAAATTTGAAAATGTTTACTATTTATTTACGATATAAGTATTTATTTCTACCTGATATTTGCAAAATTTAACTTTTTCGTTCTTACTTCCTTATCAGGGTGCATTTTTTTACGACAAAATATTTTTCTGCGCTTAAAATTTTGTTAGTTATTTTTAATCACAATTATAAATAATTTCGATATATAAAATAAATTAAAATTTATATAAAAAAAAAATTATAAATATAATAATTGGACTAAAAACATTAATATCAAAGTATTTTCAACATTTATTTATGGTATATTAAATAAAATTAGAACTATATTTAAAAATAATAAACATATCATCAGAACAAATAAAAAAAATCCAGAAAATTAATCATTAGCGCCTTTCTGCAATACTATAATTATTATCTTTTTTTAAAAAAACAATTATTTTACAATTTTATTCACATATTTATGTTACTTTGTAATATTAATAAAACAAATCCCATTAATTAAGATTCATAACATAATAAATATGTATTGTTAAATTTAAACGGGTTTTTTGAATTGCGCGCCGACGGTTACTTTGCCCCCCTCTCAACAATCAAAATCGCATGAAAGTTCTCTGAATATAACATTTGAAATCATATTGGAAGTACTTAATCATCTCTTACTAGACCAGACAATATGTCGAAAATAGACGGAAGTATGCGAGTTTGACCGATAAAACTACACCTGTAACAACTTAATATTTTGAACGATTTTCAAATCACCGTAAAGATCGATATCTTGCATCTCTATATAACTATCATGACTCTCTACGACAATTGAAGATCATTTAATTTAAAATAGCCATTTACGTTTATTATATACATCTATATATACGGTTACATAAAAAATGTAGCGTTTTCTAGAATTAATAAAAAGCTTGTTCCGATGAAGTATGTTATTAAGATTGCCATTGTAATATATTCGTTCAAGGTTGCGGTTTGGTGCCTGGCCATCTGCGAGGCAATAACTGAACTACCAACCATAAAACTGCAGGAAAAATTGGCTAAATCTAACTTTTTATTATCTCAAAAATACTCAAAATTTTTAAAAACGGTTTGCGCAGTGTTGAAGTAAATAGTAAAACGCGTGCTTCTTTTTCGTCTAAATTTGATTTTCAAAATTTTACAGTTTTTTTGTTTATTCAAAAACTATTAAGGTTTTTCCAAATTTTCAAAAAAGGAAGCATCCAAAATTAGGTCTAAATTGTTGTCCTAAAATTTGAACTTTCTACGTGACTTAGTTTTCTCTGAAATCGAGAAGTCGTGGCATATGTAAAATACACGGCGGCGCGCAGCCTTAAGTCTACCACATAACGAGTACACTATTTTAAATCTAACAAGACGAATACTAAACAAAAAAGTGATTCTTAACCACGGTAGCGCCGCACTTTAGTGTGCCGTAAGATTCTTGAAGTGTGTTGTCAAAATTTACAAATATGTACAATAAAAATTATTTTTTATGTACTTATGTATAGTGAGATAGTTTGAATGCAGTACACTTATTGTTAATGTACCGCCAAATTTTGTAATTAATGAAAATGTACCGTGACAAAAAAAAAGTTGAGAATCACTGAAATATACTGAAGGATACATTTACATAATTTAATTTCGAAACCAAAATCCTTTTTTTAATAAACCTTAATACGATGTTCGGCTAAATGATTTAAATCAATAAAAACAATTCATCCTTAAAATTTGAGTAGTCATTTTACGGATTATGTTTGTTCTTCCCATTATATTCCTTAGAAATATGTACGAGAAGACTGTTCAGAAAATAACCAAACATTTTGAATTACGCGCAAACGAAGATATATAGTTATGTACGGATAATAGCACTTCCTTGCCATAACCTCATTTATAACCACATGTTTTTGTATTGTCGATATCTCGTTTAGTTTTCATGATATTATTTGAGCGCAATGTGTTTAAATGTTGGTGGCGATTTTTAAATGTACAATTTTGGAGCAGCAATACAATGTACAATTTTGCGTGAAACTGAAGAAACTTTATCAAAAGTAGAAAGTCTACTTTGAAAAAATTCGCAAAAAAAGACCACAGGTGTGGCAAGATAACTCATGGTTCCTGCAGCACGACAAAGCGCTCGTCCATTCAGCTTTGTCAATTAGTGAGTTTTGTGCGCAAAAATCAGATAACTGTCCTCTAGCAGCGTCCTTACTCGCCAGACCTGGCTCTTTTAACTAATTTTTGAAATTAAACTCAGTTGCAAAATGACGCCGTTTTAGAGTATTAATCACATCAAATTCGACACGAACCTGAAAAGCCATCTCAAATACAGGTATCCAGGACGGCTTCGCAAAATAAAAACACCGCTGGGAAAAGTGTGTCAATAAGAGTAGGGAGTACTTTAAGGAAGACAAGGACAAATAACTTGTATGTTAATAATAAAGTTTAAAAAAAAACAAAAAGGGAAGATGTAAACAATTTTTTTAGTAGTTAAGTGAGCTACTAAGTATATGTTGGTGCCCTGACTTGATCGATTTTCCCATCTACGAATACTGAGAATGATGCATTTTGTCCGTGCAATTTTATGTATTCCAACTCGTACTGGTTCGCTAAGAAGTCGGTTTTTGAGCCAATCATCAAAAGAGAAATCACGATCGGGCAAATCCGTTTAAATTATTAATTTGTTGATTTGACAATTAGCCCTGTGCTTCTTCTATACTGCAGGCTACCCCACACGAAATAAAATCAGTTGAAGTATAATAC